>BDJD01000689.1:43469-56413 GCA_002564525.1 Rosa multiflora
AGGGACACAATATTATTACATCATCAAGAGATAATCCATTCACTCATAAGACTACTATGGTGTCTCAGGTCAAAGGACTAATTTGTATTATTGCAATTTAGAGTTCAAGTTTGACATGTAAGTAAGACTCCATACAAGAACTCTAATGATCGCGTTCAGTGTACTCTTTAAATTAATAGCACCCACATACTTGTATTAGTGTCTCCATACAAATGACAAGAGACATATCATCCTCCATATTGAGCATACATAGTATGTGCTAGTCTTTCCGGATTATCAATGTCCAAGTGATAATCCTATGACTAGGAACCTTTTAGGATAAGAGTGTGAAAGAGTAAAGGTCTCACACATCTAAATCTTTAGATTACTTTCTCTTTAACTCATATTCCTTGGACCTTGTTCAATCAAATATCAAATATAAGCAATGAACAATAAACCTGCCCTTTTGATTAATAATAATTACAATAATAATTACATCAAAATGATTGTTTTAGGACACAATTCCTTCACAGTGTCCCTAGGGTGAAAACCAACAGGTGAGTCCGACTCAATGTCCATGGCATAAGATACTACCTCACCACAACTCGGGTACAGTGTGCCCAGCATTTTATCCTTAAACTTTCCTCCAATCCCGAGGATAAATCTATGAATCTTACTCTGCTCAGTACAAACCAAAACGGCACATGGTAAGCCAAAGAGAGAAACTCCTGCTCAAACTCCAACACTGACTGATCATCCCTCTTCTCCAAACTCAAGAACTGGTCCTGCATCTGATTAAGGTGGGCATCACTAAAGTACCGTCCATAGAAATAAGCCTTGAACACATCCCACGTCATCGGGTTGGCATTTTCAGGGTCAATGACAATATCAATCCACCAATGCTAGGTGGAATCCTCAAGAAACTGCACCTCTATATTCACTTTCTTGTCCTCTAGAAGCTCCATCTGCTAGAAAACGCTCTCCATCCTATCAAGCCACCGCTGAGCATCCATAGGTGTGGTGGCGGAAGCAAAAGTCTGGGTCCCGTGCCTCCTAGCACGCTCCATAGTATAGTCAGTAAGTGAATCAAGGAGCGCTGCGGCAACCTGTCTAAAGAACTGCCCAAAGTATCTGCAAATCTCTTAGGTATCTGTGCATCATCCTCAACAGGAGGAGTTTCCCCACGTGCTTGGCTATTTCGAGCCATAGTACTTGAAGAAAGAGTATTAAGAAGTTCAAGAATCAGTACAACAACGTATCTACTTTACATGCATAATAACACACTAGCACCAAAGAGCACACGATAGGGATCCGCCGCAGTCGGGCCATCACTTGGAAGGTACTAGGCGTCATAGGCATATAAAGTAGCACGAAAACAAGGAAGTCTACAGAACCTAGCAACCTAATGCTCTGATACCAACTGACAAAGCCCGCCCTGGATTTCACCCTGAAATCCGAAGTGGGCCAACGGGACCCACTTTTAAAGAAGATTTTACCCAAAAACTTTAGCAAAACCTCCCCTAAAAGTAGGCAACCCAAACCTGTAAGAAACCATAAACACTTCTAATAACCCAACCGTATCCTCGTGGAGCCACCCTGCTCCCATGTTCCAAACCAACTCAAAATCAAAGATAATAAAAGTATTTCAAATACTTAAAGTCCAACAAAGCTCCATGATTAAAATACAACAATTCACCAAAGTTAGGTCATGGACCTCAAATATAATTCACTACAAGTCAGGGTCACAATTCCCATAGTAATCAGAGCCAACTAGAAACAGAAATTGATATACGTTCAGTAGGTTAAACAGGTAACCCACTATACAAGATCACGGAAGCAGATGCGATCACTATGGCTCACTCCTAATGCACCGAGCAGCAATGCTGTGAACTGGGCATTTGAAACCGAAGGGCCTAGGGGGAAAGCATTTAAAACATTAGCGTGAGTGGACGAAAATTTAATAATCATAACATAAAGAAAAAGGAAAGAGTTTTATACTTTCCCACAATTTAACATTAAATGAAACTCCGATGCATGCAAGACTAGAGCAAAGAATTTATTTTTCTTAAGTTCGAAAGAAGCGTCAGAAAGAAAATGATCCAGCCCCGCTGGTTAAAATAAACATTTTATATGGGGAAGAAGTATCACCATACGGGTAAAGGAGCCCCTTAGACTCTACTCTCGACTGCCACTCACACATAGATTGTGTGAGGAGGAGAACTAATAACCTCGACTACCACTCACGTGTGGAGGAGAATAAATCACCTCGACTGCCACTCACAATCACAAAGTAAGTGAGGAGGAGACACTATAGAACGACCCCAGTATGGTGAAGAAAATAATCGCAAACCAGTAAATCCATAAATCCATAAATCTTCTCCAATTTCTCACGAGAAAAATAAATATATTCCAATGACGTGACCCCGCATGCCAAAATATTCTCAAATGATAACTAAAATTCATCGAAAAATCATATAAATCATAATTAATCTCCGAAATTCAAATCATGTTACCGAGAACAAATCATAAATCCAAATCCGAGCATAATAATTTCATATGGAAAACAAACCAAAATTATAATCCAATGCAAAAATATTATGCTCGATAAATAACAACATGCTAAATAGATAAATCAATCGATCATCATTTTGGGAAAATAATTGTATGCATCATTATTTAAAACAAAAGTCCACTCACAATATTCGGCTAATCCAATGATCGGTCGATATTCTCCTCATATGGAAAATCCTCTCATCCTGTATGAATAGCACTCGTAAAAAATATAATTACATGACAGAAATTTAAATTTACGCTAATTAGATATTGAAATTCTAAACTCCTCCTTTAAAGCCAACTCCTTCAATCCACTTCGGATTCCATCCAAACTACACCAATAAAGTCGATTCGTCACATTGCAAATTCTTGGCAAATTCAAGAGAAATCCGACAGTCGGATTCTCGAAATTTTTTTTTTTTTTTTTGAAAATTCAAAGTCGATTCAAAGCTTCTCTAATCTACACCAAAATCACATATACAACTTCTACAACACATGAACAATTTAGTTAGCTAAAAGAAAAAACCAAAACTTCGCCCGGAGCACCGCCACGCGCCGCCGGCAACTCCACCTTAGGCCACCAAATTTAACCAGCAAGCACATCTCAACAATCCAAACATCTTTCTCAACTACACCTAAGCCTAATTATACCTAGAATTGCCATAATCAGAGCAAAACCTGAAGAACACTCAAATGAACAGTGAAAACTTCAAATCGTCAATTCTCCTTCTAAGCCTTGATTTGTTCTCCTCCGGCCAAAACATGGTGACCCACGACCACAATCGTGTAGAGGAGGAGGAGGCGGTCCTAACCCAGCCGGTATTGAGTCGATTGGTCGTTGGATGGCAAAGAAATCGAAGAAAAAAGTACAGAGGCCTACGCAGAGGAGAGGGAGAGGAAGAGAGAGAAAATCGGGGTAGGTTTCTGCAAATGGAAACCTACCACAGTAACTTTCACATTTTAAGTCATAACTTTCACATACGAACTCCGATTTAAGTGTACCACATGTCCACAGACTCCGTTTAACGTCCCCGGCAACTTTTGTGAAAAAAAATTTCTTAAATTGTTAACCCATAAAAAGTCCACTTCGCACCCCCCCCCCCTTAAAAGATAAAAACTAAAACCAAGGACGGTAAAACTTATAGTAGTTCACTTATACACAGTGAAAGGGTAAATCGGATACAGGGCGTAATAATGCCTCTGTGCACTAGGCCGTGTTCAGCCAAGGCGTCACGTTTCTGCTGCTGCGGAACCTTCAGATTTTGATTTGCCAGTTTGACCTCGCTTTTGGGAAAATTTGTCCTAACATGTGGCGGTTGCTGTTGGAGCTGAACTCCCTTTGGCATAAGTCCGGCTGCAAAGGTACGACCATGGTTACGATCTTGTATATGAGAAGCGCCAGGGTTGCAGCGGACATGTCAACCACACTTGTCATACGGGGACGTCCAAATTGATCAAGAATTTGAAAGATTCAATGTCCCCCTGGCGGTTGACCTTCTGCGTTGTGACCGAAGGATGGGAGTACAACGCGGGGGTGAACAAACAAGCGCTGACATTGAGGATTAAGTCAGAATTCCAACCTATCTGAGGTTGCCACTGGCCCTGCTGACAAACATATTGTGGTTTTTTTTTTTTTTTAAATCGCCTCTGTTTTTTTTTTTTTTTGTAGGTTTTACTTTGACGCGAGAGGAGCAGTGTTGCGTAGCAAGGATTACCGGTTGCTGGAGGAACTGCAATCTTCTTGATCTGCGTCTGCTGACTAGCTGGGAACTGTTGGCCGACTTGAAGTTGACCCGTACCCCTAGTAAGTGCCCTACATAGACTTGTGCCTTGATCAGATTGCTTGATGCTAACCTTCTTGTTTGTATGCGTGTTGATCCTCTTCCTGGTAATAAGGCAAGTCATGCAGTGTTTGATAGAGCCATGGACAACGCCAAGCTACAGAATTATTTGGAGGGTATGTACGCCGCTGGCCTGAACAAGCAGAAGACCGTCGTTGAATCGCAAGTCCCAAGCGTTGAGCCAGTCGAAGGTTGAGGTAGTGATGCCGATGCCTCATCACTCCCATCTTGCTGCCGCCGGGCAGACCGTAGTACTACCTGAGTCTCGCGTCGAGCATGGGACTACTGGATTGAGTAGGGTTGGTGCTGCTCAGGAGAAAGACAGGGAGAAAGTGGCCACTCAATGGCGTGGGGTCTAGAGGGAGAGGACGGTGTCGACGAAAGAGCCTGTTACTATTGCAGGTTTGGAGCCTCAGGACCCACCAAGGCCTATCTCTATGGGTGCCAAGCATGGTCCTCCCCAGAAGAAACCGTGGCAAAACGATGCCGATAAGGGTGATGAGGTGGATGACTCAATGCCAATTGGGGACCACCAATAGAAGAGGATGAAGTCTCTCATACGGTGATGGTGGCCGCTGTCGGGGAGGTGCCAAAGAGTGGGTTGGATTCCTTTGCCTTGTACGCCAAGTTTTTGACCGATCCAGAGTGGGAGTTCCTCTTCCACCTTTGCGAGTGGCTCGCGTTTGGCAAGATGGACTGGAAGGTGTGCCCTACGACCCTTCAACAATCACCGTTTAGCTCAACCTTTGGGCACTTGTCTGTTTGGCTGCATGAACTATTTCTAGCAAAGTCGAAGTCGTCACCTGTTGAGCGACAACTGAGGGATGAAGTTAAGGGTCTTCGCAAGGAGTTGGGGGAGACGTCCAAGAAGCTGGCGAAGACTGAACGCCTCCTCTACAAGGCAGAGCTGGACCTGGTAGATGTTTGGGATAAGTTGGATGTCATCGTCGACAGGGATGTTGAGCGAAACAACAGTGTGGTGCAGCTGGAGCAAGACATGGCTCTATTGTAGGAGCAAGTGGGGTCAAAGAGCAGGCGTGTCGAGATTCTTTAGCGCAAAGCCTCCGCCAAGGCCGTTGAACTAAAGCGATTGGAAAATGAGGTTACCCGACTAGGAGCTAAGATGTGCGAGGCAGGTGCCACTGCTGTAGAGGCCTACAAGCTGTCGCAGGAGTTCAAGCATTCTCTAACGGAGGCCGCAAAGTCTGGTGCCACGGCCAACTTTCGTATGTTGGACGAGAAGGGCGTGATCAACTGGGACAAAGTGCCTCGGCCAACCAGGACATCGAGTAATCCGCAAGCGCCTGCAGGTGGGCTGGTCGCCAATTAACTTGAGGGTGTGCGATCTGACAGTGGTGAGAGCAGTCAGCGTGTGGCGGATGGTTCTCAGCGGACACCGATGCCTACTCCCTCGGACTTGTCCCTTGCCGAGTTCCTGGTGTCCCACACACGGGAGGATGGCACCATAGTGATGCCAAACCCCACCGCTCCTAGGTCCGACCAGACAAGTCGTACGGTCGTCCAACAATCGCAGGTTTATGGTGAAAGTGTTGCCACCGCTCCAAACAATCCCTGAAGACATTGCCTTTGTTTTTCTTTTGTTGCTGCTGAGGCATTTTATATCTGTAATCGGATAAAATTTTGGTTAGGGAGTCCCAACCTAGATTTATAATGAAGTGTTTATTTTGAACTGAGTTTTTCTAATTGTGGTGTTGCCACTGACAAATGCCTGTGTTGCTTGAGTGTTAGTATACCGCTAGAGTTTGACTTGTGCTTTTGTTTACCAATGAAACATTAAGGGAATTAAAATTGTTCTAGGTGCACGGTGTAGCGGACGTGGTCCGCTGAACGTTGCTGGCGTTGCCAGTTAACTTTTTTGTGCTATAAAGAACAATGGTTTGAATAATTCCTCGTTTCATTGATAGTGGAGAGATCAACGTTTACAAAAAAGGGAGAGTACTCGTTGGGTAGCTTCCTTTAACTAAATATTGTACAAAAATTTAGCTAAGTCAAGATGCTCTTGGGTTAGCGGTATAATTACTTGTAATAATACAGGAGATGATGCTCGGTATTCCAAGGGTGGGTCGTTGTGACACCATCCTTGTCCCTGAAGTAGAAAGTGTCGGGGCTGACGACCTCTACAATTTGGCATGGTCCTTCCCAAGTGGGATGGAGTGCACTTGGCAGTGGGATGACTTCTTTTATTACCCAGTCCCCAAGTTGGAGGTTCTAGCCCTTGACTCTGGCATTGTAGAAACGCGATACCCGCTGCTTGTTTTGTAAATTTTGAAAGTGGGCCTTGTGGCTTTTTTCCTCGAGGAGATCCTTGTTGAGGCTGATGCCTTCGCCATTGATCTTAGGGCAGTAGCCCTCGATCCTAGCGGTAGCTTAGGTGACCTCGACTGGTAGGACAGGCTCAGTCCCGAACATCATGCAAAACTGTGTTTCCCTATTATCGGATGTTGGGGTTGTCCTACTGGCCCAAAGAACCTCCGAGAGCTTCTCCGCCCATAACCCTTTGGTGTCGTCGTGTTTCTTTTTGAGCAGTTTCTTGATTATCTTGTTTGCCGCTTCAACTTGTCGGTTGGTTTGGGGGTGCGCTACAGATGCAAAGCTCATCTTGGTGTCCAAGTTGGCGGTAAAAGATATGATCTCCTAGTTGTTGAACTGTGCTTCGTTGTCTATGATGATGGTATAGGGGATGTCATATCGGCAATAGATGTTCTTCTAGAGGAAGTGGGTTACCTTGGCGGTGGTGATTGTCGTCAGCGGTTCTGCTTCTATCCACTTACTGTTGTAATCAATGGCGACGATGATGTATTTGAACTGCCCCCTAGTGGTTGGTAATTTTCCAACTAGGTCGAGGCCCCAAGTGGAGTGAATCCATGGGCTGATGATTATCGAGAGGGTCTCTACCGGGGCATGGGGAAGGTCAGCGTATGGTTGACACTTATGGCAAGATTTGGAGACTTCTTTGGCATCGTCGCTGAGCGTGGGCCAAAAGTACCTTGCCGCATGGTGCGATTTGCCAGAGATCTGGCACCTGAGTGGTTCCCACATTCCCCGGCGTGTATCATTGCCAGAACCCTTCCCTTTTCTGGGGTCAGGCATCGGAGGTTGGGATGGGTGAACCCCTGGCGGTAAAGCTTGCCATTCTGTATGTTAAAACAGATTGCTCTCTACTTAAGTTGCCTGCTTCGACCTTGTCGGTTGGCAGTGTTCCGTTGCGCTTGTATTTGATTATTTCGTCCATCCAGCTGGGATTGACCTCAATGTTGAATATTTCCACTAGGGTTTTGGTGAGGCTCGACTTGTTAAGACATTCCACCCTTGTATCTGCCAGACTTTGGTGTGGTTGAGGGTTGCCAATCTTGCCAGAGAGTCTGCTTTAGCGTTCTTTTCTCTAGGGATTTGTGTGATGGTGTGGAATTTGAATTTCTTGAGGAGAGTTTTTATGTATCCCAAGTACGCTAGTTTTTATGTATCCCAAGTACGCCACTAGCTGCTTGACTGTCTTTGACTTGGTTGACAACTAGTTGGGAGTCACTGAATATGTTGACGTTGTTAGCACCTGAGTCGATGGCGAGGAGCAAGCCTGCAACGAGTGCCTCATATTCCGCCATGTTGTTTGAGCCGGTGAAGTTGAATTTCAGCGCATACTCCACGTTTATCAAATTTCAAAGAACCCAGTTGGGAATGATTGCGAAAGTCTCAAACAAACACAGATCAAGAACAGATGTACAAGAGGCAACAATAGTCTATTTGAATACATATTAAGCAAGTGGGCAAAAGAGCGGTAGAGACTAAGAACTAGACGATTCAAGCTCTGATACTGGTATATATGCATCGAAACAAAAATAGTAAAAGTGTTTCTCCAAGCCAGCAGTCAAGCTTTTATGGAAGTTGATGATGAAATCAGGGCCGTCCACCCAAGGTGGATACCTGAGATCACTACCAGTATCCGTCAACAGGACAGTTACGCAGCACGACTCCCAACGTAAAACCCTTCTCTTCTCCACTCCGTACACCGCCCACGTTTGGTGAATAGAATCATGCCACGTGTCAAAAACTCTAGCCACAATCATCAATGATCCTCAATGCACTAAACAACCTAGGCCGTCTGCTAAGCAACTGTCGCTCGGTAATGCAAAGGCCAGGTTGACTAGCACAATGCCACCATTGATCTGGTGTGTCAATCCCCAATGCTTTGGGCAACCATGTCAAGGTCGCTGCCTAACGCCCACTGCTTCCGCGCAGCATCCCCCTCATCAAACAATTGTTCATGACAAGGACTTTTTCTCAAACAGGGAGTTGGGGACTCCTCTGCGGGCCTAATGAGAGGCCCATCCGAAAGGATGAAGCACGTGCCCAGCCAATATACACCGCACTCACACAGTATGCACTTAAAGTGCGTGGGCACAATAAAATAGGGGAAACTCCCTAATTGAGAAAAGCCCTCTCACTTGGGGACTTTGGGGACTTGTTAGTGGGTCCACAGAACCAACGTACAGCTGCGTTCGTGCGATTAACATCCTAGCGCAAGCACGGACCTCACTCAGCGACAGCTGGCATGGGTGCCAGCACACGCCACCGCTTATATAAAGAAGGAAAAATTTCAGTTTAGTACCCTAAGGTTTAGGGGTAACATCATGTCAGTCCCTGCTATTTCAATTTGATCAGCAGCACCCCTGTGCTTTCAATTTCAATCAGCCGTGTCCAAATTTTACTATTCCGTCCAATTTGAACGTTAACTTTGACGGAGGGGCCCGCTTAAAGGGCTAAATTTGTCATTTCACACAAATTTCCTTAAAAAAAATTCTAATTGGAGGACCCTATTCCTCCATCTCCACCCACCTCCCATCTCCGATTCCACTCTCTCCGACCTCCAAACCTCTATCAATTATCCATTTCACCATTCTAACAATATACCAATAAACATTTTGCACAACACATAACAAGTACAAATCAGATGTTCCAACACTCACCTCCACACCACCACCATCCCAAAAAAGCCAATCACTTGGTCTGCGCGTCCACTCCATCCTTCCCTGCAATGATCACCGCGGTCACCATATTCAAGAACAACCCATTGCCAACCCGCTTCCTCCCAGCCTATCTCCAGTTTCATCTCGTCGGCGACCACCACGAACTTCTCCAAAGCAACCTCCACCATCTTCTCCTTTAACAACGCGCCGCTGCGGCCCTTAACCAAATCCAGATTGGGGTCGACCTCATCGACCCCGTCGATGGCCAGATAGATTTTCGGGTGGTCTTCGAGGATCGAGAGAGGGATGCTAAGGCACCTAGCTTGGTCCTCGGTTCTTTTTTACGTCGGGACTCACCGTATTTTATGAGCTCGCCAAGCTTGGAGACCAAGAGGGTTTGGAGGTCGGAGAGAGTGGAATCGGAGATGGGTTTCTTTTGATGACCGAATAGGAGATGGTTTGGGATTGAGTATGGGTTGATCTGAGGGTAACTGGAGAGGAGGTGGGTGGAGATAGAGGAGTTGCTGGAATTGGAGGAAGCAAGATGGCAAGGACTGGTGGCTGGGCTAGTGCCAATCATCGATTCTCTTTGGGTTTGGGTCAGGTTTGTGCTGTGGTTCGAGTAGTGGTGGCAGTTTTAAGAATCGATGGCCGGACGCCATGATTTCAGGCAGTGGCAATGCGTGGGTGAGAGAGAGAGAGAGAGAGAGAGAGAGGATCATGCGGCCCAGAGAGAGAGGGAGGAGAGGAAAAGAGAGAGAAAGAAAAACCATCGGAGATAAGAGAGAGGAGGAGAAAAGAAGAAAATTTGTGTGAAATGACAAATTTAGCCCTTTAAGTGGGACCCTCCACCAAAGTTAACGTAGGGCTGTCAATGGGTCGTGTCGGGTTGGGTTCGTGTAGAGTCAAAGTATTTGTCGTGTCACAAGAGACAAACCCAAACCCAACCCATTTAATAATCGTGTTGAAAATTCAAACTCAAACCCAACCTATTTATTGAACGGGTTACCCGTTTCCAACCCGCTTAACCCATTTAATAAATAGGTCATGTCGTGTTGATAAATAACATTGCGACCCAAATTGATTAAATTCACTAAAAGAATCCACAAGACGAAG
This sequence comes from Rosa multiflora, assembly GCA_002564525.1. Taxonomy (NCBI): domain Eukaryota; kingdom Viridiplantae; phylum Streptophyta; class Magnoliopsida; order Rosales; family Rosaceae; genus Rosa; species Rosa multiflora. The sequence continues at coordinate 53,944 of BDJD01000689.1, forward strand.
AATATAAATAATTATATATAATTCATAAATAATTAAATCAAATAATAATGAAGTAAAATATTTTAAATTGTCCAATTGTAGGATCAAATACTCCAAACGTCCAAAACTTCAAGAAGTATAGCATAATCAGGTTATATGGGTTCACTAAGTGTTGACAGGTAGACCCGCGGCCAACCCATTTATTAAATGGGTCATGGCGGGTTGACCCGCTGCTGACCCGCTTTCTAATCGTGCGGGTTCAACTCGCTTTATTTCGTGCGGGTTTCGAGTCGTGTTATCGGGTTGTGTCAGAATTGACAGCCCTACAGTTAACGTTCAAATTGGACAGAACAGTAAAATTTGGACACTGCTGATTGAAATTGAAAGCACAGTGGTGTTGTTGGCAGGGACTGACATGATGTTACCCCCAAACCTCAGGGTACTAAACTGAAATTTTTCCTATAAAGAAAGTCTCACCTCAGGCTTGAGGTATTTGTTCTATTCTTCCCACTCTGACTCTCTCATCAATTTATAACATAGCTTTCCCTTCCCTCCTCCCCACAACAATGTCTAACTTGAGCGAAGGAAGAAGGAAGTCTAGAACCATCCGGACTTCCTCCTAACGATTTCCTTTACTGCAGGTTTATTGGAAAAGATCAAGCACAAGCCAAGTCACAATTTCCTTCCGCTCAACTGCTCCCTTTTGGATTTACGTACAAACACTCAAAACTTCTGTTTGTTGAGACTTTTACGATCAATCTTTTGCATCATTGTTTCGATCTAATCCAAGATCTCTTGGAATCAAATTTCTTGAGAGCAATTACGCTAAAAAATTCATATTGTTTTCGAGGTAGCTTTCATTCCCCATCTAAGTGCAATAGGTGCATTACTGTACTTAACACAATGCACAAGACCAGACATCTCATTTGTTGTGAACTTGTTAGCTAGATATAGTTCTGAGCCAATATAACGCCACCAGACTAGCGTAAAAACTATCTTTCGATACTTGAAGAGTATGACAATATAACGCCACCAGACTAGCGTAAAAACTATCTTTCGATACTTGAAGAGTATGACAGATATGGCCCTTTTCTATCTCTACAGATCATCGAGAGCGCCGTTGCCGGCTCCACCAGTTGGCGTCCTACAACATGAATGATGTTTTGGAAGGTTTTTTTGTTTGACCAGCAAAACCATGTTTGATGTGAGGACAATGTGGCAAACTTATTCATTAAATCATTGCCCAGATCCACTTAAAAGAAACATGTAAAGAGTATCGGCCGACGGAAGTTATCCGACTCTCGTGATCGTAGTCATCAAGGGGAGATGCAAACATTAAGGGGAGATGTATATATGTTTGATCTCGAAACGTGAAGGGGTATTGTACTCTTTTTCTCCTTCGACCGAGGTTATTTTGTCCCACTGGGTTTTTCTTACTCCACAAGGTTTTTGACGAGGCAACGAGATGAGCTCCAACGTTTGAGTGACACAAGGGGGAGTATTTAAGGATACATAGCATATGTGTCTGACCCAAACTCTAGTAACTTGTTTCAATTGTAATAGGATAGATATCTATAAGATATTTCAATCACTGTAAGATTATGTTTCCTTGTAGAATTCAGATTCTGTATCTTGTAGTCCTCTATAAAGATGATCCAATTATCAATGGAATACACATTCATTCTCCTCAATATAGATTCTCTTAAACATGTTCTATGTTTTATGTTTATTTATTTATTTATTATTATTGTTTTAGGAAATCAGAAATTGAGAGAAAATTGATGTGTGTTCTCATTAATAATAGGGGCCTCTTTATATAGAGGATTACAATGCAGAGAGTCTAAATCATATAAGGAAAGATAATATCTAGATTCTTCTATTTAAACCCTATTACCACTAGGTCAAGTAACCTAGAGTTTGGACCAAACACAAATTAGGGTTTTACTTTAACACTCCCTCTTGTGTTGCCCAAACGCGGTGTTTCTCTCGTTGCCTCGCTAAAAACCTTGTCGAGTAACAAAAACCTAGTGGGACAAAAATAACCTCGGTCGAAGGGGAAAAAGAGCACAACATACCCTTCACATTTCTAGACCATACATGTAAACATCTCCCCCTGATGTTTGCATCTCCCTCTGATGACAATGGTCATGGGAGTTCGGATAACTTCCACAAACGATGCTACCAACATGTTTCTCGAAAGTGAAATTTAGGCAATGACTTAGTGAGCAAGCCTGCCACACTGTCCTCAAATTGAACCTAGTTCACACTACTACAAAAAGGTCATCAGACGACGGTGGATTTCTGTTGTCTGATGACCAAGCTCACCGTGGTCTAAGTGAGTGTTGTGTGATTGAAAAATCAGACAACGGTGATTTCACCGTTGTGTGATAATAGTTTGCTCAACAGAAATACTTATTTCCGTTGTGTGAGTTCTGCGCAGCATGTGCCTGGCATGGCATGCGCGGCGATGCCTCGACACATTCAGACAACA
>BDJD01000689.1:72736-86126 GCA_002564525.1 Rosa multiflora
TTGATGTTGGACATCACATTCCCATGTACACACCCAATTGGTCTCGCGGAAAGGACTACGATGGTAGTCCGAACATTGGTAATGCGCACCAATCTTCTTACATCCGCTTGGGGTGATGCAATATAGCATGCAGTTATGCTAATTCGTCTACGACCTACCACCACTCAATGTACCTCTGCATTACAGCTAGTGACTGGGTACACGTATTTTGTACTTACACACATTTGAGTGAGCCATTTATGTACCCATTACGCCGCCACAACGCACTATGATAGGTCCTTACAAACGAATGGGCCACTCAGTTGGATTTGAGACTCCAACAATCGTCCGCCACTTAATGCCCTTGCAAGGCGATCTCCTTACCGCTAGATTTGCTGGTTGTCACTTTGATGAGACAGTCTTCCCATCGTTAGGGGGAGATAAGAACACGGATGTTCAGCAGGAACAACAGGAATTGTCGTGGCCTGTCCCCACTATGTCTCATCTCGATCTCTGTTAAAGTGACGAGATCACACAAATATGTTGCAAACAAACCTGCATGGAAGGACGTCCCAACGAGAGGACGTAGAGCCACCCTACATGGAAGTAAGCATGGCGCCAACGCCAAAGAGAGTGGCACTCTGGCATTACAGGCCATCGCCCCAGCCAGGATGCGTGGGAGGCCCGTAGGTTCGAAGGATACTTTGGCACACTCCAATCCTTTTATCATCAACACTCAAAATCCGTCTCATGAGTATCTTCCAGGTTATGGTTATCGTTGGGGGATGCCTCAACGTCAGAACCTATTCCCGATAATATAGAGCTCTATGAAACTTACACTAGTGTACATGAGACGTGGGATAGAAACTCCATCATAATTGATGATGTAGTTGCGCATTTCGTTGTACATGAGTTTGTTGAGTCAGATGATATCGAACCACACTCCGTTGATTAATGAATGTCAACGTAGAGAAATTTGGCCTAAATGGAAAGATGCGATCCAGATTAAGATGGATTCTCTAACGATGAGGAAGGTTTTCGAGCTAGAGATGCCAACACCTCCTAACATAAAACCTGTTGACTAATGTGTGAAGACCCGAAATTCTCATTTAAATATTTCGTAATTCGATATTTGTTCAGTTATATGAAATATGAATTGTGGGCATGTTTCGTATGTCGTTGTATGAGGAATTTGGTTTCAAATGATTTTATTTTCGAAACGAACATTATGTAGGGGGGTCACAAAAATCGACTTTTTGTACGTACGGAATTTGGAAAAGCTTCCTTCACGAAAGTTGTAGAGCCCATCGATACGAGTTCGTGCGTATGCGGAACACAATAATCGGAGTTCGTATGAAGAATTTTTAGCATTTGGAAAAGTTTCCATTTTGGGTATATATACCTAACTATTTTTGGAAATTTCCAAAAATAGCTAGGGTTTCCTTTTTTGGCAGCCGCACCACTCTCTCTCTCCCGAGCCGAGCCGAAAACAGAGCACAAGCTCTCCGATAGATCTCTCCCTTCTCAAGCCACCCCTTGTGCAACTGCCGGAGGCAGCCTTGCGCCTCGGCAAGGTGGGAAACGGCGGCGGGAAGCTCCGTCCGGTTTAACCCCGATTTGGTTCCAAGCTTGATAACTCGAGCTACCGGCCACCAAACCACACCAAACCACTTCCTTTAGCTTCGCCTCGACCTTGTGCAGCTACCGGTGGCAGCTTTGCACCGCAACACTGCCGAAAGCGGCGGCGGCGGACTTGGCTCCGTTTTGAGTCGATTTCGGGTCGATCTCGATATCTCGAGCTACAGGCCATCAATTCTCTTGATTTTTGGCTCATTAGACTCGCCTCAACTTCCTGAACAAGCACCAAGAAGGACCAAACCTGGGTAGATCGATTTCACTTTTGTCGGAGCTCAACCCTTCTAGACCGAAAAACAACCTTTCGATCCAGATATCTCGAGTTACCGACCACTATTCCTTATGATTCTTGGCCTGGTGAACTCGCCTTGAGTTTCTGAAAAAGTATCCAGAAGGGATCGAGGCGTGTGGTGGAAGTTTTTACATAGAACTGGAGATCGCCGGTTTCTGGAAAATTTCCGGCCAAACCGGACTGTTGAGGTAATTTTCGACCACTTTCGTTCATTTTCTGACTTCGAGCTAGTTGTGGAAGTTGCTCAAAATGATTAACTGAAGAGGAAAAGCTAGGCCCCGACACCATAGGCGGTGGTTGGCAGCGGATCTGTCCCTAACTCCGGCAGCCTTTTCTGGCCACTTTCAGGGGTCCCAAGGGCAGTTTCTACCCATTTTTATGTTCTACATGTTTATACGATCATTTTGATATATAGCATGTGAATTTTGGAGATCATATGATTAAGTTATGATTTTTACAATTTCGATCGATTTTGATCGTTCGGTTTGTGATCCGTGAGGATCAGGCCGTCCGATCGACTTGTAGTTTTGTTATGATAATCGTAGAACTGTCCCGATCACTTTGGGTGGTCACGGGTGAAGATCCAACCATTGGATCTTCGTATAAGTGCATTTCTTGAATTGTGCATTAAGTTCATTATCGTTTTGATTAGGTGTTTGACGGATTTGTTAGCGGACGATTGTGAATCGTATTTTTGAGCTGTAAGAAGACGCAGCGGGAGTTTAGAGGTGAGTAAACCTCACGTGGTTCATATTACGAACCGAGTACTTTTAATTTCTTTATTTTCTGTAGTAATCGTGTGAAAATATTTATGGAATAAATATTTGTTTTAAATCATATGGACTTGATCAACTACGGTCCATAGGTAAGTAAAATGATTTAATTATCCAAAATGAATTTCCCGATTTTCTTGTGTGAGCTATAGTTGGTATTAGTGGTCATTCCTGAGAGGGTGATTACGTGTGTGTGTATATATATATATCTATATTTACGTGATTATATATGGAATGGTGTGACATTGAGGTGTGTGTGGATTTGCGATAACTTGATTATTGATAAATGTTGTGATTTTCATGCCGATCTTGTGAGTTGATTAGAAGCTAGAGAATGTAGGATTCCGAGGATCGAATGGTCCAAGGATCTTTGGTTAATGATAACCGGAGTGTATGTGTTCTGAGGACAAGGAGGTCCAAAGTTCGACCGTTAAATAATAACAGGGATATATTGTTCTGAGGACATGAAATAGTCCAAAGTTCGCGGGTTACTGAGTTAACCTGGGTGTGCCATTACTTGACCCTAGGCCAAGGTGTCAGAGGTAACGAGGCGGTTAGAGCTCTAACGTGGTGCCAAAGTGGCGATAGTTGTGATTAGGTGCCAAAGTGGCGATAGTTGTGATTAGGTGCCAAAGTGGCGAGAGTTGTGATTTGGTGATTGTGGAAATGTGTTCCATGTTGTTTCCTGTGTGTTGGATTGATATTTCCTTGTGGATGTTGAGATTGGTGGATGTTTACTTGAGTTATTGTTATTAAAGGACTTATGATTTAACAAATCAACCGTTCATTCTTATTTACTCACGAGCTTTGCAAAAAGCTTACCGGGTTTTGTGTTGTTGCAATCCCGGTACACTATTCAAACAGTGTAGCGGATAATCCTGCAGGTCAGGTTAATCAAGGTGGAGAGCGAGTTGAGTAGGGCTGCGGGGTTGACATCAACACTTAGTCTATTTTGGTGTGTTTTATAGACTCCTTTGAGCGTAACTTTTATTTATGGTGGTTTTATATTATTTGACTCGAGAGATAGTTTGCTGCAAGGTTTGTTTTATGTTTTGTGAGACGCTGGTTAAGAATAAAATTCAGGACGTTATTTGTATTGGTTATTATTCATGTTTCGGATTTTGAATTTGTTATTCAAAATTCGGGGAGTGACATAATGGGTCTTCGTTAGAAAGCGTAGTGAGAAAAAGAGATGGTAATCTCGCCTTATGGCGCAAGGCTTCTGACAAAACGCCCTGAAATCGACTATGATGAGACATATTCTCTCGTAATGGATGTCATTGCACTCCACTACCCTATCAGTTTGGTAGTTTTCGAATAACTGAACATGCAGCTTACAAATGTGGTCACTACGTATCTCTATAGGGATCTAGATATGGAATATACATGAAGGTTCATGGTGAACTTCATTTACCCAAGTCAAGTGGCTCTAAACCATGGAGCGCATTTACAATAAGGTTGAAACGCTCATTAAAGTGACTACTTGATTGGAAAGGGATATGGTCACACACTTCCATAACAAGTTTCGGATTCCATCGCGGGTCATGTTGGACATGATCTTCATTAGAAGCCCTTAAAGAGTTAAGGGAAACCGCTGAACACTTGAAATCCGAGTTTGAGATGAAGGATTTTGGGAGAACACGATTATGTCTCGGTTTGGAACTTGAGCATCGTGTCGATAGATGCTTAGGCATTTTGACAAGGTCAAGCCTTCAAGCACCCCCATGATCGTCTATAGTCTTGATCCTGAAAATGATCCTCTTCGTCGAAAGGATGATGACGAAGATGTGCTAGAGGCAGAACTGCCTTACTTAGTACAATAGGTGCATTATTGTACTTATCCCAATGCACAAGACCGGACATCTCATATGTTGTTAGCTAGATATAGCTCTGCGCCAACGCGACGCCATTGGATTGGTGTAAAAAATATCTTTCAATACTTGAGATGATGGATTCGGACCCATCACACACTAGGAACGCCGCCAACACTAGCCTTCGTCCACTATCCCCATCCCAAAATGACATGTGTTTTGGAAGGTTTTGCTGATGTTGGGTTTCTCTCTGACCCACACAAAGGTCATTCCCAATCCGGTTAAGTGTTCACCATGGGAAAAGACCGTGACATCTTGGAGGTCTACAGAATAGACCCTAGTCGCTATATCTTCGAACAATGCAGAGATCATTGCTCTTCACAAAGTGTTCATGAATGTATATGGATTGGATCCATAATTACGCATGTTCGAACAATTGCGGTTTGAAGTCTACCACAGATGAGCCTATGAGCGTTTAGGATAATGCTGCTTGTTTTGAACAAATGAGGCAAGGCTACATCAAAAGCGACAACACCAAGCATAATCAACAACAACAGACTCTCCTCGAGATCAAACTGAACTAAGTTCGATCTGAGGACAGTGTGGCAGACTTGCTCAATAAGTCATTGCCTAAATTCCACTTTCGAGAAACATGTTGGTAGCATCGTTTGCGGAAATTATCTGAATCCCCATGATCGGAGTCATCAAGGGGAGACGCAGACATCAGGGGGAGATGTCTACATGTTTACCTCGAAACGTGAAGGGTGTGTTGTGCTCTTTTTTCCCTTCGACTGAGATTATTTTTGTCTCACTGGGTTTTTGTTACTTGGTAAGGTTTTTAACGAGGCAACGAGAGAAGCACCGTGTTTGGACAACACAAGGGGGAGTGTTTAAGGATATCTCTATTTGTGTTTAATCCAAACTCTATATTACTTGACCTAGTGGTAATAGGGTTCAATTAGAAGAATCTAGAGATTCTTTTTCCTTGTATGATTCTAACTCTATGCATTGTAATCCTCTATATAAAGAGGCCCCTATTATTAATGATAATACACAACAAATTCTCTCAATTTCAGTTTCTCTACAACATATTTCTATTTTAATTTTGAAGGAGGTGCCGTGATGGTATACTTAGGTGTAGAATTACTAGAATGTCGATTAGTGAGCTCTTATAGTCGGATCATTTCAAACATTGACAAATAAAAGCACGATCATTAATTATGGCACCTGGAGTCGAGATTTTGGTCTTATGACCTATGGGTTAAACACCCACACAAATATGAAAGATCCGAGTTATGAGATGCGTATCGTTCAAATTAAAAAGAAAAAAAATAAAAGAGGAGATGCGTATCGTTCAAATTAAAAAGAAAAAGAAAAAAGAAAAAAAAAAAAAATTGTAGAAACGGACCAACGTGGAGGACAGCAAGTGGGCTGGGCTCCAAATTGGAGGGATGTGAGGAGGACAAAGGTCTGAGAATAATTGAAGTAGAACGCATCAATCCTCTCACAAAACGACAGGAGCAAACTGCTGCCGGCGTCTCGGATAATCGGTGGCAATTCTTTTCTTGTAACTATTGGAAGAGTTGCTCATTTAATGTTTGTATATTTTAGTGGATGATAGAGTTTATACGTTTGTGTTATAGAATTTTGGTGTTAGAATTTGGTAAAAGAGACAGAGAAGATGGAGGTTGGCTTCCTGGGGCTGGGAATAATGGGAAAAGCCATAGCCTTGAATCTTCTCCGCCATGGCTTCAAGGTTACTGTTTGGAACAGGACCCTCTCTAAGGTACTATCAACTCTTGTGCTCGGAATATTTGGTGATTTTAAATGTCAGGATCATTGAGCGATTTGTACTTCCATATTTTAAAAATGATAGCGTTGATGATACTGCATAAGAGTAAGCGATCGACTGTAGTCTCCATAACAATGTTTCTGGGATTTCAGTCCTACTTTAGTGCTTCTGTCCGTTTTTCTGTGTTTCTGTCCTCTAGTCTACCAAGTAAATCAAAAGTTTATCATCTTCCATATTTTAAAAATGATAGCGTTGATGATACTGCACAATGTTTCTGCGATTTCAGTCCTACTTTAGTGCTTCTGTCCGTTTTTCTGTGTTTCTGTCCTCTAGTCTACCAAGTAAATCAAAAGTTTATCACATAATTCCTGGTATTATCTTAAGGTTGTCTCATATAAAACTAAGGCACCTGTAGTGTCTATGTTGTATGTGCATACCCGTAGTCTTCTTGTTTTAAATGGTGAGTCAATACCTTTATCATGTAGATTGCACCGAGCCAATACCTTTAAATGCTGAAAATTGTTCAACCAAAGACCAATCAACCAATTCTCTGAGGGATTAAAATTTGTGAATTAATATCTAAGCTTTTCAAAATAGAGTAATTTAACACAAAAACTCATCGCAAAACCTGTAATCTTACTCCAATCTTAGTTGTCATTTATATTTCTGATCTTTTTGGTCCACTGAGAGCTCAATGTTGATCTGTTTTCTTAACCAAAAACGCTACATGGTCAGTAGAGCTTGAGCTAGACTAACCTCTGTCACATATTCCAACAAACATTTCAATTGCAGTGCGATGAACTCGTGGAGCATGGTGCCTCTGTCGCAGATTCCCCCGCAGCAGTAGTTAACAAGTGCAAGTTTACCTTTACAATGTTATCTGATCCTTCAGCTGCCCTTGCGGTTTGTATTTTTCACTTTGGTATTTTGACACTTCATTGACTTGATTTTACTTATCAAAATGCAAACTCCTTAGGTTGTTTTTGGAAAGGATGGCATTGTAGAGCATATTTCTGGTGGAAAAGGTTACATTGACATGTCTACAGTTGATGCTGGTACTTCTTCAAAGATTAGTGAGGTTTGAGTTACATACCAATCCTATTTCTCTTCCTCTGTTTCTTTTCTGCTACAAATATTGCATTTATCAGATTGTTTCAGATTTCAATTTATGGTATCTTAGTATTGGTTAGTACGTTCTTTATCCTGCCTATATTTGGCTAGTGGGCAATGCCTAGCCAAAATTTTTTCTATCTTTCTCTCTCCAATCTTCACCTTTTTTTTGTCAATGTGTAAATTTTCTGAAAAATAATATATTACATATAAGTTACACATTATTGGGACAGAAGTCTAAAACAGATATCCATATTTTTTTTTTTTATCTATGTTGTAAGAATGTTTAAAAATGCTTATGTGAGCTTGTAAACCAAAAGTATGTTAGATGTAGGTGCTTTACTGGCCTATTACTGCCAAAAAAATAATAGATTTATACGTATTCTAGTAAAAAAAGGTAGACAAAATAGAATTTCACTTCACACTGTTGCCAGAGAACAGAACTAAGATGCTTTTATTTATGTCTTTAGTAGAATTTGTTAGCCAAAAAATCCATGTTGAGGTTTGAAGTTGTATGAGGAAGTAGTGATCATTATTCCCAGATAATTGTCTCAAATCATGAAATACCTATAAAAAATTGCTTGTCTACCATGCTAGAATTTTCATGAGAAATGAATCTTATAGTTAATTCACATGAAAAATGTTTCTTATCTGTAGTTGTTGACTGATGCAGGATTAGTTTGAATCAGCAGATATGTTTTGTATTTGATGATTTAGAGGTGTAGGAAGGTACATCTCTAACAATTGTGCAAGGTCATGAAGTTGTTGGGGAATAAGTATTGGGCTACCAAGTTTTATAGGCAACAGTATTTATTAAATTTAAATGCATGAATGAAGTTAAACTTGATGAAGTAAATGTTATAAGATGACGAAAACCAAGAATTACTAGTTTGGTTTTGGCAAAGAATTGAAGAACAAGAATGCTATCTCTCAATTATATTTCTAGAGTTAAAAGAGAGTGTGATGCATTCTCTAAGTTTCTTTACTAGTTTTCTTACCGACCTTGGGGTAAGCAGTAGGATTAGGGTGTGAGCATGCCAGAAAGAAAGGTTAGAGTTGTTAACTCTTGCATTAGCTTTCATCTCTTGTAATAATTTCCCACTTATGGAATGTTGTTTGCATATACTGAAATTGAAAAGAAACGCATTAAAGTACTTAATCAGTGGCATTTGAAGAAGGCAACACACTCTCTCAAGCAACATCAAAATAGTAATACTTTATATATGACTGTAGTGTTCCGATGCAGTTTCCTTTGTATATACCTTCTTGAATCATGCTGTGGCTTGTTAACCGAATAACTTAATAGGAAAAGGTATGATCAGAGAAATACTTTTTACATATCAGTTTGGTTTCTACCAATGATGTACAGGCGATTACAAAAAAAGGTGGTTACTTCCTTGAAGCGCCTGTTTCAGGTAGCAAAAAGCCCGCAGAAGATGGTCAACTGGTTATACTTGCAGCTGGGGAGCAGGTAACTGTCATACAGATGGACAACTTGTAGTTTTATTGGTTACATTACATGGTTTCAGCTCCATTGCATTATATAGGGAAACCCTTTATACTCCCAGCTACATGTAATTGGGCCGTAAGGCCTTTACCTTCCCCCCCCCCCCCCCTCCCCTCTTTTTAATGGGAAAACTTGTTTCAATTATGACAACACAGATTTGATGTTCTTGTAGAAACATTTGTTGACACACACACACATGCACAAAGAAGGTTACCGTTTTTTGGAGGTTTTATCATAAACTGTACCTGAAATGTGCTCAATCTGGCACTTTGGCGCCAACATAAAAAAATTTAACAATAATACTCAAAGGACCATTAACCATTTGGGAAGCTGCAGGGAGCTACTTGTCTGAAGCTGGCGACCTGTGGCCGCTAATTGTTTCCTTTTTCTTTTGTTTCTTTCAAGTTGTGCTTCCTGAATGTGTGTATGTGTGTTAATTTATTTTATTTTTTTATTATTTTTATTTTTATCAATAAAAGATTCTTTTTTGAGAAAAAGAAGAAGAAAAAAACTGTGTTGCTGCTCAAAAAGTAAAGCATAGTTTTTCTTGGAATCCATAGAAGACTATGTTAAAGCTTTACTTAGAGTCCTGGAATGTATAAAGTTACTACTTACTACTTGTAGTAGTTCAGGACTTGGGCTTTGTTTATTTGATTATAGCTAACACCCCCTACCTTCAAAATACAAGTAAGCATGCAACTTGGGCTATATGATTAAATTGACTCACAAGAAACACCTTAAAGTTTTATAGGCTTCTTCAATTTAAAGAAAAGAAATTAAGGCGCAAAAGAGAAAAAGGATGAAGTAATGTGAAAAATAAAAATTATCTCCTGTAGGACTATCCCAGTTCCTTTGCCTGTGGCCAGAGAGCTGCAGAATTTGGAGCATTGAGATTGTTTTTTAATGATTACTTCCATTTGATTCCTTTTCATTAAGTGAGAAAGCTTTATAGACTGCATATAATTATGTCATCTGTTCTGTGTTAAATCCAAATATTGATAACTATAGTTTAATTTGGGAATAGGCCTCCTTGTATGTTTAATTCTTGGTGTGAGTTACAGATTTGTTTATCTCTACATTGCTGCAGCTTCTTACTCATTTATAAATGTAGGCATTGTATGAGGAAGTGCTTCCAGCTTTTAATGTCATTGGAAAGAAGTCTTTCTACTTGGGGCAGGTTGGAAATGGAGCTAAAATGAAACTTGTTGTGAATATGATAATGGGCAGGTAATGGTTCCTTTTTGCAAAGAAATGATGCATAATACGATGGAGAATCATTTTTGCAGCTCTCTTTGGTAGAAACATTATCGCAACTACATGGGGGAGCATATCTGCTAGTAGGGATATTTTATACTCTTTTGTGTTAGCGTGTGGAAGCTCAAAAGCAGTATTCCCTGTTGCATTGAACTTTGTAGACTAGGAGCAAAAAGAGGAAGAGGAAGAAAGGAAGATAAAAAAGAAGTTTAAGAAAAATAGGTCTGTTGGTCTGGTATTTATCACCCTTCACCTGAACATTATATATGTACATATATTGATACCTTTTCAAGAATATATAGGCCTGTTGGCCAACTTGGCATAGGTTGAGGGCTTTCGAGTTTTAATGTTTTATTTGAGTTGTAATAATCATGTGAGTTTGAAGTGTTCTGGAGGGTTAGGATTCAGTTTTAACTTTTACATCTCATGTGATCATATGCAGTCTGTAGTCATAGTGTTTTAACCAAATTGCATTTAACATGAGTTCTTTTCTTTGATGGATAAGCTCTCTCTTTGGCAATGTCAAGATGTTTATTTGTTTCCCCATTAAAAAGTCAATAATAGATTATTAATATAATTTGATATTGACCTAATGCATTAGTTTCTGATTTTTTTCAAGAATGAAACTCTCATATAACACGGGCCAAAGACCACAATCCCCTGCAAGTTGTCATAATAACCCAACTTAACCCTTGTATTGTAATATGTACATTTGTATATATCAATTTTCTTTGGTGAATATCAACATTATTGATCATAATCAGAGCACTGTCTGGTATTTATGATGGTGTGCTCTCCACTGCAGTATGATGAATGCATTCTCTGAGGGACTTGTTCTTGCTGGTAGAAGTGGACTGGATCCTTCAGTTCTTCTTGATGTTTTGGTGAGTAACAGTTGAAATTCCGTTTACCAGTATTGGATCCGTCATCTTAGCAGAGTTGAGTTTTATTCCTTCAGGTTTGCCCCTAGTGTTGATAAGTTAATTTCTGGCAGGATCTGGGTGGAATTGCAAATCCAATGTTTAGGTTGAAAGGACCCACTATGATTCAGGGCAGTCATTCCCCTGCATTTCCTTTGAAACATCAGCAGAAGGACATGAGATTAGCTCTTTCCCTTGGGGATGAAACTGCTGTATCAATGCCAGTAGCTGCTGCAGCTAATGAGGTAATACACGCTCTTCATTCTTTTTGAGAATAGCTTCTTGAACCACTCACAATTTTACTACTTCTCAACCTCATTTCTTTGTGGCCCTTGTGTTCATACCTAGTGAAAATTAAGTGTCTCCAGTCACTTGTAATTTAAATATCCTGAGAGCCTGAGACTGATCTTTAAATTCTGACCGCAACTGTAAAAAATTGAAAACATACAACATAGAGTTGTCACGTGTCATCTCACATTCTAGCCGATGTGATTTTCTCGGAGCCTATAGGATAGTGTGTTAGTTCTCAGTGTTATATGTTGTTTAAATTCAGATCATACACATGATTTCTCAGTCCAATTTTTATTTTGGTGAACAAAGAAAGTTAAGATCCAAAATTTCTGACGGAGAAAATGTGTAGTATATACCAGCTTAGTAGTTAGCAGCCTACCCATTTTTCTTTGAAGCTATTGCTTTGTGCAGAAGTGAGTTTTTGTGAGGGTCACATCACTACAATGTAGGGGAGCTTCTCCGTTTTGGACTGTTCAAACTAATGTCAATAGTAAATGAACACCACACGAACACAGATTTGATATCGAGGTCCAGCTAATTTAGCCTACGTACTCCCTGTCCTTGATCAAAGTATATCTCTATTTCAATTCATTTTACCTCGAACTTTACACTCAAAATCTTTTTTGTCCATGAATTTCTAATTTAATCACATGTGTGCCTTTACTCTCTATCTTGATCACTCATAACCAAATTAGATACAATCCATCAATTTCTTCATGAATTGTTGCGTGGTAATTAGTTTTGGCTTTGTATCACTCAAGAAACACACTATTTACTCCAAGGCTAAAAATTAGCCTGATTGGACTAGTCAAGTAAGCAATTCATGAAAAAAGTTAACTAATTATTTGATTAATCACTATGATTGATCAAATTGAAAAGTATAAGGGTATGCATGATCAAAGGCATAAACGATTTTAGGTGTAAAGTCCAAGGAGATAAAATAAATTCAACACTATCTATTTCAAATGCATAAATGCCAAAACACACTAGTGGCTACTCTATTGTGGTATTACGTTGAAACTATCTCATTTTATTTGTTTCTTTTGGCTTTGTTTGGACATGAGAACTAAAAATCCTATATGCCATGTTTTTAGGCATTCAAGAAGGCTAGAAGCATGGGGCTTGGGGAGCTTGACTTCTCAGCTGTGTATGAGACCGTGAAGGCTCTTGAACCTCCCTCTCAAATCAGCTAGGCGCACTCGCTGTCTTCTCTTTAATGCGTGGTTTTATAAGCAATGCACCCTATACTGTTCTTTTGTTTCATAACTATTCGAATTCCCTCCTCATAGGCCTTTGTTTGTTACATATTTAAATTAGATGCAAATAATACCACTGCAGCTACCCACACCCGTGTTCACTTTAACCTTTTCTTCATCGCTATCACAGCTTCTAGTTGTGGGTGCCTCTGCCTAAGAAGTTTGACATTAGGACAACTGCTTTTTTAAATATATATATATATATATATATATATATATATATATATATATATACACACTTTTGTTTCATAACTATTCGAATTCCCTCCTCATAGGCCTTTGTTTGTTGCATATTTAAATTAGATGCAAATAATACCACTGCAGCTACCCACACCCGTGTTCACTTTAACCTTTTCTTTATCGCTATCACAGCTCCTAATTGTGGGTGCCTCTGCCTAAGAAGTTTGACATTAGGACAACTGTTTTTTTAAATATATATATACATACATACATATATATATATATATATATATATATATATATATATATATATATATAAGTTTGCTCAGGTGCGGCTACCCGCACCGAAGAAAAAGGTGCGGATTTCCAGTTTTGACCCACTTTCCGATCACATTTTTACATCTTAGCCGTTCAGTTTTTAGATCCTAATGTACTACAAAATTTCAGCCAATTTGGTGATCGTTAAGGCATCCAAAACTGCATTTTACATGAACGGACCGAATCTGTCAAACCGGAACCGTTCATATTTATAATGGTAAATTGCAGTTTTGGATGCCTTAACGATCACCAAATTGGCTGAAATTTTGTAG
>BDJD01000689.1:86259-96294 GCA_002564525.1 Rosa multiflora
TATATATATATATATATATATATATATATATATATATTAATCATACAACTCATACTCGTTGACCAAAAAAAGAACTAAGACAGAACTGCTACGGGAGACATTCTGAATCTCTCCCATACAAATGGTAGAGTTGTAGACACATACCACTGTACCAGGTTAATTACTGAAAAAATAAAAACAAAGTTTTGTCAGCTTGGGAGTTGGGACATTAGAAATGCCCAAGAATCAAGCGAGAAATCCGAGCTGAAAAGTGAGCCGTCACTGTTTACCAATTGAAGTTCTTGATCAACCAGTCTAAATTTTGATTTCTTAACTTTGTATTTTTTAGTTTTTGATTTCTTCTTTCTATGAATTTTTGTTGGTTTTCAATTAAAACCATGTATAACTAATTTCTTAATTGTCAGGGGTCGCTGTAAAGCCCCATTTTTGAACTTTACGTCTCAGCTGTATTGAATATTTGAATGTAAGCCATTCATGATTGTAAACATGTTATGATTCATTCAATGAATGAGATTTTTTTTTTTCTTGAATTCAATAATGGAAGCTTTTCATGTATGCTTTGGCTGTCAACTTAGTTTGCATGATTAGGGTTCAAGTGTCAGAACATGCGTTCCTTGTTAAATACGGTATTTCCTGTATTATAGAGTAGAAATTGTTATAAAAAATTTCAGTGTCATTTTGAAACTTTAATTAGCCACTTAAGTTTTCTTATACAGATAGGACCACTTCTATCTTCAAACTTTTTAGTCTGCGACAATTGAACCCTTCCACAATTTCTAAACTCTCAATTTATAATTGGAAAAATGGGAAAATGGTCCGTACGGTACTCGACATTTGTTTCCTTATAACTTTTGGTAACTGAACTTAAAAAACTATCAATACGGTACTTGAAGTTTTCTGCCCGACTGAAGATTGGTACATATGACCGTTAGCTCCGTTACGACATCTACCAACTGACAATTTTGAATTTAAAATGACCAATTTACCCTTATTATTATTATTTTTATTTTTTTTGCTTAGATCCCCCCCCCCCCCCCGGGTGTTCTCCTTTCTCCCTCTTTCCATATCAAAGATCCATATACAAAGTTTCCAAGTTCTATAACACAGGTTATTTCAGAACCCATGTTATTGTGTTCATGGGCTGGTACCGATAGCAACCAATTAAAAAAAGATGCTTCACTTCTTGTAATCTCCCATGTTCATATTTCACAAATATGTCAATTAACCTTCGGCACCCTTCCCACCATAGCCTCTCTGCTATGTTTCATCACCGTAGTAAAAGCCCGGTCCGGTAAGCGACTGATGGTGCTCATTTGTGTCGATACGTATATCAAACTCAACCCAATTCGGATTGAACTCGACATATTTTGGGATACAATCTGCATCCATGTTCTCCTTCTCCCCAAAACCACCCCACAAAGTTCCAAAATCCTTGCATGTATAATTCTTCTAACCTATGCAAATTTGATATCCAGATGCAATTTTGAGAAACAAAAACAACCCAGAACTGAAATCAATCAAGACCCAGAAACAAAAGTAATCCCCATACCAATTTCATAAAATTTCGAGAAAAATCAAATCTAAAAGTTGAGGAGAATAATGTTGAGCAAGAAGTATGGCATGGTAATATGGTCACAACAAGTATGGCATAAGAAAATCATGTGAAAAATCGAAAATTAGTAAGCTTCCCCAAAATCTTGTAAATAAGACACCAGTATGGTTCCCAACCGTACTCGGAAATCTCAAGTAAAATCATTCTCATAAACGATATAGCAAAAGTGATTAACAAAGACAATACAATTTCCCAAATCGATAATGAATAAGAGTAATATCAAAGAGATTCATAACTCAATCACTAAACATATTTCTAAACGCAAGCTCAAAGTCAAAACAAATCGTAAATCAAATCCCTTCCCGAAGACAATCCAAGAGATAAATCCCAATCCAATTCAGAAATCAAATCAATAAATTAAAATCAGTTAAATTTTATTTTCCGAATCCAACTCATATGCATCAAAATAAATAAAACAATAATTAATAAAAATTCTTGCATGCACATATTCAAAACTAGAGTGTCCACTCACAGTCTACAACTAACGTGGCACCCAAGTGTATGGATCCTCATTGAGCGATGGGTCAGTACCTCGTTATGTACAAAATTATATTTCATAAACAACGATTCGAAAATTAAATATGATTTTAAAACGAAACCCCAAAACCCCTTGTATAACAACATCTCAATTTCTTAAAGGATTCATCCCAAACTTCACCACTAAGATCGATTCATCGATTTAAGTATTCTATAATAGAAACGAGGGATATCCAACGGTCAGATTCCAATAAATCGACAACCGAAACTCCGCACTTCGGAAAATCACAATTGATATGAAACGTTCTCTGATTTTTACCAAATCATCTCTACAAATTCTACATGCTACAACCAACCCAACCAACCAAATTAGAAGGCCAGAACCGGCACCCACGAGCCCCTATGGGCCACCAACAATGGTTGCACGTGGGCCCCATGTGTCGCCATCTCCGACCCCAAAATAGGGTGGAATCACCTATGCCAATTTTTTCCTCTCATCAAGCCCAACAATTTCTAGAAATGTAAGACCCTGGAAATTTGTTATTAATTTCTAGATGTTTATTGGGATTAATAAAGTGTTTGTTTGTACGAGTTCGTGGTTCGAGGGTGGAGCGGAAGTGTTTCGGACGCATTTTTATTCGGAAAGTATTACTTTAGGGGGGGGGACTTCTTTCACGAAAGTTGTAGAGCGCGTTGATACGAGTTCATGGATATGTGGATTACGGAAATCGGAATTTGTATGAGAAAGTTATGATTGATTGAAAAGTTGGGAAATTTCTAAAAATAGCAAAAATTCCAGGATTTTTCATAAAACCCCAAAATTTCCCTTTTTCCATTTTCTCCCCTAGAATTCTCTCTGTTCTCTCTCCTCCGCGCGACCCGACCCGATTCAATCTCGTAACTCCAGCCACCTCCGGCGACTGGACATGCCAAGGACGACTCAGACTTGCCTCGCTGACTTCCCTGTGGTGGTGGGTTGCTCAGTGCCTCGCCAGAAGTAGCAGATTGGAGAACCCAAAGTTTACGCTTTCGGGATCCGACCAGAATTCCCAATTCTGGCATCCCCTCGGGCAGATCGTCAGCTTTCTGGAAACGTCTTCTCCTCTAGATCACACCCATACCCACCTTG
This sequence comes from Rosa multiflora, assembly GCA_002564525.1. NCBI lineage: Eukaryota > Viridiplantae > Streptophyta > Magnoliopsida > Rosales > Rosaceae > Rosa > Rosa multiflora. The sequence goes on from BDJD01000689.1 coordinate 89,478, forward strand.
AAGGACGATTCAAAGTGTAGAGTGAAAGATCAAGGTTTGAAGATTTAGACGGCTCTGGTTGAATCTGAAAACGTGATCAGACGACCGAGATTAATCCAACTTCTAAGCTTGATCTAGGACGATTTAGACTAAATCTGACTTAGCTCCAGGTATGAAGGTTTCTCATCTCTTCAAAATGAACATGTTTATAGTTGGTGACTTTTCCATTGGAGGTGGTTAGCGGGCGTTGACCCTCCGTTGACCGGGCGTTGACCGCTCACTGCCGACAGCGCGTTAGACCATAATTTTGGGTCATGTATTCAGTTTATGCATTTACGCATCCATACGATCGTTTTGATATATTATAGGGTCATATTGGAAAAGGTTGATGCATGCTAGAGTTACAGTTTTACGCGTTATCTTCGGTTTGCGATCCGAGAGGATCCGACCGTCAGATTTACTTCAAATTGTGATATGTTGATCGTAGAGCTGTTCCGATGACTTGTGTGGTCACGGATGAGGATCCGACTGTGGGATCGTCGTTTAAGTGTGTTTTATGATTCGTTTGCTAAGTTGCGATTATATTTGATTAGGTGATTGACTGATTTGTATTGGACGGATGGTTGTGATTGTGATTTTGAGCTGTTAAGAAGACGCAGCTAGATTTAGAGGTAAGTAAATCTCACGTGGTTTATTTACGAATGGATTTATTTATTACTCAGAATTACTTGTTTAATTGTTAAATCATTTTCGAAAAAAATTATTTGTTTTAAAATATATGAACTTGATCGACAACGGTTCATGGGTAGGTTAAAACAATATTTTGATATAAAATTATTTTCGAGAAGTATAATTTATAAAAGTATAAAAGTACTGAAACTAGGCAAAAAGTGAAAGTAATTGTCATTTACCATCATGATGACTAGAAAAACCGATAAAATTGAGATACGGGATGCAACACTCGGCACCTCTAATGTACTTATTGTTGACTGCATTGCTCTTAATGATGACCTTCGATTCAAGTTGCTCTCAGGTTTAATCACAAATCTATCCTAGTGGAAGGAGATTCTCTTTCGGTCATCAATTGTATTAATAGCACATGTGATGACAGGACCCGCCCTGGATTTCACCCAAAAATCCTAAGTGGCTCTGCGGGGCCCACCTTAGCAGAAATTCTACCAAAATTTTGGCGGAACTTCCCCTAAAAATGGACTACCCAAAACCTGTAGAAAACATTTACACTTCTAAACCATCCATCCTTATTCTCCTGGAGCCACCTTGCTCCCCAAATCACAACATTCTCCAATTCACATTACACAATTCCCAACTTAACAATAATAATTCCACGGTTATCAGAGCAATTCTTAAACAAAAGGTACAACAGAATGAAAAGTAAAGGGGGTAATGGATCAATAAATCCTACAATGTGGAAGCAATGACAACTATGCCTCAACCCGTGTACGCCCGACCTCAACTAATTTCGCTTGCAAACTGGGCATTTGAAACCGAAGGGCCCAGGGAAAGTATTGAAAAACACGTTAGAGTGAGTGGACAAAAATAAATAAACAAGATAATTTAAATGAAGAAAACTTGAATACTTTCCCACGTATTTAAACTTATAAAACCTCGATGCATGCAACGTTTATAAAATGTATTACTTTAAACTCAAAATCTCGTGAAATCATACCAGTCCCATTGGTTAAGAGAAATCAGACTAGCCCCGCTAATCAAGTAATAATAGGATATGGGGAAGAAATATCACCATACGGGTAAAGGAGCCTCATAGCCTCTACCTACCCTCGACTGCCACTCACACATAGATTGTGTGAGGAGGAGAACTAATAACCTCAACTACCACTCATGTAAGGATGAGAATAAATCACCTCTATTGCCACTCACAAACACAAAGTAAGTGAGGAGGACACACAATCCAAACGACCCGAGTATGGTGAGGAAAACAATCGAAAACCAATAAATCCATAAATCCATAAAGCTTCCCCAATATCTCACGAGAAAAATAGGTATATTCTAGTGACGTGACCCCGCACGCCAAAATATTCTCGAAAACATAATCAAATAGGCGAGAAATAATAAATAACTATAATTCCAATGAAAATCTCATAATAAATCCAAATAAAGCAACACGTGTCCCACACGTCAAATTAATTTCAAACAGGTAACAATTCATAAGATTAAATTATAAATCGTAAATCAGAAACAAAACCGAATTCAAAATTATCATTAAGGCATTCCCAATGCCAAAACCGAACGTCTATAAATAAATAAGAAAAATATCTCCATTGAAATCCCATTTCGAAAATCTTTTTTAAAAAATTCAAATCGACGAATAGAAATATATTTAATTACGGAAAACACCTCGGAAAATAATTCGTCGAAAATCATCACTAAAATCGTAAATCATACTTTATTTCGAAATTCACAATATCCTTTTTAAGACGTAGAGACAAAACCATTCTAAAATTATAACCGAGATAAATCATAATCAAAATCAAAATCCGAAACCAATTAATATGCTCAATGAATAATATTAAAAACAAGTAAAGCCTTAACTTGAGAAAAGAATGCATGCATCATTATTTAAAACAAAAGTCCACTCACAGTACTATATAGGCGACCACGCATACGAGTTTCCTTCGTCTAGCAGTAACTCAGTATAGTGCCCTGTACATAATTATATTCCGTGAATAACAATTCGGTAATTCAATATGATTCCCAAAATCAATCCTCTTAAGCCAACATCTCTATTTCCTTCTCCGATTCAACCCAAACTTTACCACCAACACCATTTCATTAATTTACAAGTTCTAGGGTAGATTCGAGAGAAATCCGACGGTCGGATTCTCATAAATTGATAAACGAAATTCTAAATTTCCAGGAATATATAATCGATGCAAAACTTCCCCAATCTTCACTAAACTTCACATATAAGCTCTATAACATTTATACGATTTAATGGGCTAAAAAATTGAATTTAAAAAGCTGCCCTATGCGCCTCCACGCTCGACCTATAGTGACGGCGCGTGAGGTTCACGCGCCACCAGCAACCACCTCTGATGGCCACCAAAATTTGGCAGCACCACCTACTCAACAAACCCAACATTTTTCTCAACTACAACAAGTTCCAAGTTTACCTTGAAGAGCTCCAATTTGACCGGTGAAAATTTTCCAGAAATGTCAAAACCCTAGAATCGGGTTTTACTTCGATTCTTCCTCTTCGCTGTGAATTAGAGCTAGTAGCTTGAGGGGAAGTGATCACTGGCTCGAGGCGGTTCTATTGGACGTGGTTTGGTGGCCGAAGATGGCAGGAATTTGAAGGAATAGCCTGAAAACCCAATTTGCTACAGTAAAATTCTTGGCTTCGATTCGTCATCTATGGTGCATGATAGGATGCAAGGCATATATTGGTGGAAAGCTTGTTTCAAGACGAAGAGATGGGTATACTAATTTTATAGCCATAGGTGGTCGGAAGAAGCGGTAGTGACGTCGGGAAGTTAGGTCGGTGGGAGGAGCAAATCTGGAAATTTTCTGGGTATTTCCCGAAATGGCAAGTCAGACTTGCTATTTATAGAATACGTTTTCAGCGAAATTATAAAAATGCCACTGACTTGAAACCCTTATAACTTCTTTGTTATAACTCTGATTTTAGCGTGCCACATGTCTACGAACTCGGTTTAACGTCCTCTACAACTTCCATGAAGGAAACTTTCTCAAATTTTGACCCAAACAAAAAGTGAACTTTTAGGGCCACTAAAAGTATCTAAACATTGCAAAAAGTGCAAGTAATTGTCGTTTACCGTCCAAGTAATTAGTAAACCAATAAATTTAGGTTCGGGACGTAACATGCGAGGTCCCCTAGAGGCTCGACCTTGATTAGAGATATCAAGAGTCTTGCTTCAAAGTTTGACGGAATTGCCTTTTCTCATATTTACTGAGAAGCAAACTTCATTGCCAACTTTATCATGTCTTTCGGTCTCTCCTCTCCTATCATTTGGGTCAACAAGATCCCGATCTCAGCTGCTACGGCTCTTAATCTTGATTTTTTTTAATTGTTTTTTTAACTAAGGAAAAAAAAACACTCAATTGACATGTGCGAAAGTGGCTACTATGTTTAACAAAACTCGCTTTGTCGATCAAGTGAGTGTGAAAAGACTTAAGAGTCCTTGGATCATATGTTAATTTTAATATACAATACTTGGATAATATGGTAAATCACAAAATATAAAAATAAAAATTAAAAAGAGATAAATGTTAAAGTAATATGATAATTGGAATTTGTCTACTCATTTCGTTTCATAATCCCTTTATATAGGGATAGAATTACAACGGAAATATCAATTACAATAATGATACTAAATGTTGATTGAGCTGTGATTTATAATTCGTTGATTCCCTTTTCGTCAGTTACTTTGACAAAGGCACATAATGTGTTTTCCTTTAACAATAAAAACATTTATTCAGAAAAAAAAATAAAAATAAAAACACAATCTACACTTTCTCTCGAGATAAGTACCCAATATCTATAGATAAGATCTTAATTCATTATCTATCATTTTTTTTTATTACGTCAGCAATTGAGAATTAATTTTGCATGAGTCGAAAACTTTTCACTTATGAAAATGAGACTTATGCCGCTGCACCAAATGATATAATATAAAACTAAGTATTTTTTCATTTTTTTTCTAATTTAGAAATTTTCGTAAATGAAACATGTGTCATCAACAAAAAAACAGCCGGCATGAACAGTCGTAGCTGTTCATAACTTGGTTAGCTGAATGGACTCATCCGAAGTAGTTAGTAGTTACATTGAAATTGAAAACCCGACCTGTGCTTCTAGTGATTTACTAGAACTCGCTGAAAAACAATGTTAGACGGACTTATGGCCCACCATTAACAAATTACAATTATTTATTACCGAGCAAAACGGGAGAGGTGTTTGATTCGAATTCTAATTTTGAATCTTCAATTTTGTGGAGAAGTGATATAATAATTACAGAGAGACAGAGACGGAGGCGGAGGTTGGGAGAGAGAGAGAGAGAGAGAGAGAGAGATGGGTGCCATGAAGGCTGCTTTGGGAGATGTGGTGTTGACGTTTATGTGGGTTTTCTGCGCATCGACGCTTGGACTGATGACGAGTCTGATCGCAAATGCAATTGGGCTTCAAGGCCCCGAGCTCTGGGCTTCTTTCGGCATCACCACTTGCCTCGTCTTCGTCCTCGTCTTCGTCTTCACCATCATCGGAGACGCTTTGGGTGGGGCCAGCTTCAACCCCACTGGCACCGCCTCTTTCTATGCCGCCGGCGTTGGTGCCGACACCCTCTTCTCCATGGCCCTCCGCTTTCCTGCCCAGGTGCCCTTTCTTTTTTGTCCTTATCGATCAACTATTAGATCTGCGACAACATGTTTATGTTTATCTGTTTATGTTATAATCGGACAGACTTTGGGTGCGGTGGGTGGCGCTCTGGCCATTAAGGAAGTCATCCCCCCTCAGTACAAGCACATGATTGGAGGCCCCTCCTTAAAAGTTGACTTGCATACTGGAGCTATTGCCGAGGGGGTCTTGACTTTCCTTATCTCCTTCATTGTCCTTGTCATCATCCTCAGGGGTCCTCGTAGCTCATTCCTGAAGACATTGCTTCTTGCTGTGGTGACTGTCGCATTGGTTGTTGCTGGTTCTGTCTATACTGGGCCTTCCATGAATCCTGCTAATGTAAGCAAACCATTTCCTTTTTCTTTTCTTTTTTCTTTTTTTTTTTTGTCTTTTTCTTTCAGAGTCACAATGGTGTGTAGAACAAATGGAATTCAGTTTAGAAACAGATATAAACCACCAGCTTTGCACCGGTAAGGTTTTAGGAAGTACTCTTAGATCAAAATTAGAAATTTTTTGGCTTCACCCCTAGTCACACCTTTCACTATCAACTTCTGCTTGAAAGCTCACCAAGTAGCCCTTTTTATAGAACCATCAACACATGTACTGGTGAAATACCTCAAACTAATTAACTTATTTGGACTTCTGAAAGATATAACTGATGACTCCTACTACATTCAAAAGACAATAGCCTAAAAATGCATTTGTGAAGTGCATTAATATGTAATCAAGGACTAACTCTTTATTATATGGGGCTTAGTAATTGAGTGGAGTTATTTAATATGGTTTGAACTTGGCTGCAACGTTATCCCTATACCATATCAAGTCCTTGCACTAAGATAAATACTAATCGACTTTAATGCAAAACCACAATCCTTTAAACATGTCTACACTTTTTTCCAAATTGTTCTATTGTCATTCTGCTACATAGCTTTGCTTCCAACAAACTTTTGGTTTCTACATGGTGATGCATCACTGAGGAATTTACTTCTCCCAGAACTTAGGAATGAGTACACTTGGATATGTAGATGGATTTTCTTTGAGTGCATCAAATGACCTATATCTATTGGTAGTACTTGTCATAATACTAAATGTTTTTGGCTACTTTTGTATTACGTCTGGGAATATCTTTCTTTTCTCTTTGACATTGCTATTTTGCTTGTTAGTCTGCTTGTAAGATAGTTTTCAATATATGATTTATGGGAGATGTGGACAAGGTGAAAATGATATTTTCTTGTCTGTAAAACAGGGTTTTGACTTTTGAACCCAATTATACTAACCCAATATTAAAGATGATGGTAGGAAAATAAAAGAGAAGATATAGACCCTTCTTTGCTTCCAATGAGATATCATTTCACTTCCTCAAAGTATCTCTGCTTTTAGTGGTTTTATGTAACTTTTTCATTTCAAAAAGTGCAAAATGTAGTAGCGGAGAAAATAATTCAGAGGCTA
>BDJD01000690.1:0-11719 GCA_002564525.1 Rosa multiflora
GTATCTGAAAAACAGGGTGAACTATTTAAATCAATAACTGAAATGATTCCAGGCACTAGAATGACAGTACAGATTACTCGGGAGCAGTACAACCTTTTGGTTTCTAAAGAATCCACAGTAATTAGACATTCAGGCCTAGTCTACGGATTACAGACACGTATACATTTTATAAATTTCAAAAATATTATTTCATGGATTTCTCTGAAAAGCATTATCTTTTGCATTTAAGACAAAAGCTCCTTTTGCTTGAAAAAAGGTACAAACTATATAAAAATACGCTTCCTCTGAAACAACATAAGAATGTAATAACTGACAGTACATTACTCAACCGAACTCATAACTTGGTTCGATAGGTAGCTACCCCCCACCACTCCCAATCTCATAAGTTTCTTTCTTCCACTTTTCCACTCACCTCAAAGTTCAAACTATAAACCAAACTTGCAAGAAAGAAAAAGTGACACATAAAATTGTGAAGAAGGCATGAAACAAATCTGCTTGTGAAGAAAGCAAAAGGATCATATTGTTCATTTTTAGATAGGAGGTCAATGGGAATATGTGAAGTACATGCCAAACAGCTATAAATCAATAGTACACAGTCTACTAATGCTACCAGGAATTGAATTGACAAAGGCGGCTTCCTCATATAGAGCAGAAAATTAGATAAGGAAGAAAGCAAGGTTATCATTTCATACCATTCATCCGCCACAATTTAACTTGGCGATCGTCTGCTCCTGAGACAATGAGGGGCAGGTTGGGGTGGAATGAAGCCCAATTGACACCTCGGTCATGCCCTTCCAAGACATACTTAACAACAGCATCAACACCACCAAAAAGATCTGTGTTCATCTGACTTAGTCGCAGTATGTCATCCGCAGGGGACACAGACTTCTTTTTCAGAGAACCAATATCCCAAACACGGACAGTCTGATCCAAGGAGGCAGATACGACAAGGTCTTCTTTAGGATGGAATGAGGCACACATAACATAATGATTGTGGCCTGTCAAAACTGAAATACAAGTGCGCGACTGCCAGTTCCATATACGAATAGTCTGGTCATCACTGGCACTTACAATCCATGGGTACTCATGGTGAAATTGCACAGTTCGGATATAATCTAGATGCCCAAGAAGAGTAAAAAGACATCTATGCATCTTGTAGTTCCAAACTTTAATCTTGTAATCGTCCCCTGCAAAAACCCAACACAGACCAATTAAAACTTAAACTGCACCATATACAAGTTAATCAACGTCTATAAAAATAAGATACAGAATCCCCTATCCCCAGGGGTAAATCAATTTGTGCAAGAGTAACATGGGTATCAACTAATCAAGGGAAGGGAGCTTGTTTGCCAACAACACTCATACTTAATCAATTCAGTTTCATTGTAAGCTATTTCTAAACTCTAACACCATAAAGTTTCCAAAAAAGATATTACGGAATCTGAAAGTAGTTAAGCTAAACGGCCAGCATTACAATAAATGTGAAAATAAAACTTGCTCTATTTCTAGATCAGTCATAAGAAGGTGTCAAGGAAAAAAAGAGTTCATTCGTTTATTTATGTAGCCACCACTGTTGATCATAAGTAAAATTGCTTCTCCTACTGGAAAAAAAAATCAATAAATTTGCTTACATGTAATAGAAACATCATATGAAATCTGGAATCTGATTGACTTTTATGTATAACCCACTCACAAAATGGTGGCATGGTACGGAAGCATTCTTTATTGTCTATTGCTGCAACTAGAATCTTCCTCCAATAATTTTCAAATATTTTTGGAAATTTTACATCTCCTCCAACTATGGCTAATTCTAGATAAAAATTGAAAACAACAAACTTGAACGATATATCGTCCGAGTCTGACAAACCACACTACGTGCTCTATCAATTGGAACTTTAATAAATCATATACACCAGCATTCCACTACTGCTATCCAGGTCAGTTTATATCCATTTCACATTCTCCTGGCATCCAATTCAAAATTCCTCTTCCATTTTTCTAATTACAGTTTGCTTCAACCTAGATCTATACGATTCGCAACAACAACAAACCAAAACCAGATACCGTAAACACCAAAATACAATTGCACATATTAAAATGCCAACCAATCCGAAAATACACATGTACATACAAAATCTGTACCTCCAGACACAAAGAGAGGCTGAGATTTGTGGAAATGAACACCGCGAACAGGGCCGTCGTGCTCATCGAATCGATCAATGAGAGTCCCCATACGGTAGTCCCATAGCTGGATCACACCGCTGTGCAGACTCGCGAGGATCCACGGCCTCTTAGTGTGGAAGCTCAGACCCTTCACTCTATTACTCTTCGTCTCGAACTTGGTCAACATCTTTCACCACCGCGATCACTGTAATCCAATCCAATCAAATCAAAATTCAACCACAAATTCACAAACGAAATCGCATCCACTCTAACGAAGTTGATATCGCAAATCAATCGAAACGCGAAAGAGATAAGAAGCAGAAGCAAACAGATCTGAATCGGAAACCTAGGGGTGAAGAAAACCGTACCTTAGATCCGATCAGTGGGTGAGAGGATCCAACTGAGTCGCTAATGCATCCAAAATTTACCTCCAGAGCCAAAGCCTGAGATGTACTCTCTCTATTTATATGGAGGAGTCTGAGGGAGAGAAAGTGCAGAGAAGATTAATGGAGAGAGAAGAGAGAGAGTGAAAAATCGGGGGTTGAAATTTATAGATAGACAAGAGAAAGAGAGCGAGTAAATTTTGCTTCACTGTATGGTATTACTACGGCCGTGAGATTGGTTTTCAACGGACGTGATCGTTTAGATTGCGTGTACTGTCCCCCCCCCCCCCCCAGGGAGGAGTCTGAGGGAGAGAGTGCAGAGAAGATTAATGGAGAGAGAAGAGAGAGAGTGAAAAATCGGGGGTTGAAATTTATAGATAGACAAGAGAAAAAGAGCGAGTAAATTTTGCTTCACTGTATGGTATTACTACGGCCGTGCGATTGGTTTTCAACGGACGTGATCGTTTTGATTGCGTGTCCCCCCAATTGACTCTAGTCTTCAAATCATAGGCAGCGCGTTTTGAGTTTTGGTCCTACGAAAATACTTTTCCTACAATAACCGATGCTACATGGCAGGCCGGGTCTCTTTGGGCCTTCTTGGGTTTTGTTGTTGATAGTTGGGCCTCATGAGGGTTGTGCAATAGGATAACCCTCTATGCGGCGTCCAATTTAGTCCGAAAACCACTTATGCGGATTGTTTACTAGTTATGTCCTTCCGAGTTCACTTGGTCAATAACTGATTAAGAAAATTATGCTCAACCAGCTAGTCCCTACGAAACTCTCATGAGAATACTTTTCGTACAATAACCGATGCTACATGGCAGGCCGGGTCTCTTTGGGCCTTCTTGGGTTTTGTTGTCGATAGTTGGGCCTCATGCGGGTTGTGCAATAGACCTATGGGGCGTCCAATTTAGCCTGAAAACCGCTTATGCGGATTGTTTACTAGTTATGTCCTTCCGAGTTCACTTGGTCAATAACTGATTAAGAAAATTATGCTCAACCAGCTAGCCCGTTCGACCTTTTTGGCATCTCTCATGACATGAATGTTTGACTATCTGTACTCGGAGTCGGTCCTGGTTTTTGCTGTTTTGTGTTTTGCAGAAGCGTCGCAATATGTTATGAGTCATGACTTCACTTTCTTTTGGAAAGGTTTCGGGGTTTGTCCTTACTCCTGGTTTTGTTATCATCAACCAAGTAGGTGAAATTGCTCAAGTAATAACTCTCGCCCTTTGGGATGAGTCGCTATGCATGATTTCGCTTATATGAATACAGAGATTGAAAATTAAAGCTATTAAGAAACAATCAAAACCTCTAAAAGACAAGATACGACTTTGCTAGACCGAAGTACATAATTTTGCATCGCTTTTATTCCACTAGCCGCCTTTGAATTTTAGAGACAATTGTAACAAGTCATTGTAGGTATGAGTTGTGCATAACCAAATCTATTGCCCTGTGATAAAAGCACAAGAGTCTAATGATGAGAGAGACTAAACGAATTACTACACAAAGTAACAAAGAGGAGTACTAACTTCTTTGGTGAGATGAATGAAAAGAGAAACTTACCACTCAAGGGACTGGCAGAAACTAAGTTTAACAAAGATCAAATGTGGCACATGATCTTTGCAACAAGTATTATTTTGGAGGCCTAAATTTGTTGCTCCAAATAGCCTAGGGAATATGGATCAAGGATGCTCCATTGACCTGAAAATTGCACGAGTTCTGCTTGGAAACCATTCAGAGAAATCAACGAGACAACAACTCAACAAGTTCTACTTTTCCACTCTGTCCATCCAGATACTTGATTCTCTGTTTTTGTCAAGTACTGTAATATCGTGTAGCATTAAGTATGCCAATATTCAATAGCTATGTAATCAATGAATGACGTTGAAAAGAACATTCTGGCGTGCTTCCAAAGGCCAAAGAAAACAGTTCATCAAAACTTTAACCAGAGTGGCATGTAAGAATACTATTACGAAAATGGACAAATGTACTACAAACGAAATCACAATTATGACAAATTGCTAAGTGGACCACAGAACCTCTGCGTCTCAAGTAAGACATTAGATACAGGAGAGAATTGTACTCAACATACAAAGGGAACAAAAAGAAATAAGGTAAAACTTTGAACAATATAGAATCTAAGGACAATATCTCACTAGTTAGACATCATGACGTCACTTGACTGTAGTGCTTGGGTCGCAAAAGATCTTACATCAACGTCTGGATCTTCACTGAGCTCAACCAAACAGGGACGAATCATCTTCTCCACCACCTGTGCATTAAAGCACCGTTCAGGTTACATGTCTATTACAAAGCACTTCAGAATATTCATTCGCTACGTATATGAATCAATCTTCAAATGTTTTTTTTTTTCATGTGGAAGGCAAGGCATCATTTGTAAATATGGCAACCCAGTAATTATCTATTCTGACCATTTCGTTCACCACATTTAACCAGAGTATGCAATCATTAAACCAAAAAAACAAGAGTATGCAATCCCCATCGCAGTCAAACCTATATGATAAATGAAACTACATATGTTAACCCTCCTGGAGTGAGTGGTAACCACAATTATACTCAAACAGAGCTTTCTTCTGATGTTAAACAATGGGAAATGCAAGAACTGCTGAAAGTTTAGCATATTCAGCAAAAATCCTCCAGTGATAACTGATAACAATCATTATTGTATCTGTTGAAAGAGAGTTTTAGTTTGTACTTTGAATTTTACATGCCTATGCATAAAGACAGTATTTACTTACAGATTGATCAACTATAGGAATAAGTGACTGCAACACCTTGGCGACATTGAACTTGATGTTTGGAACCCTAAAAGAAGCAATTATCAGCACAACAGCCAAGTTAAATCAGGCAAAGAGAAAAATTAAGTGTCATAGCTAGTAATATTTACCTATCTTTTGATGCAGTGATAACCACCGGTAGAAGTTTGGAACAAGTAATTTCTGATCCCATAACAGGGGCAAGTAGGGAAATTGCATGTAGAATGGTCATCCGATACAAATAGTGAGGGTTGTTAATCATTTCCAAAACCTGTCAACAGATTGCCAGATTTAAACAAGAGTAACAAATGACTCAGCCTAAAGGTACCTAACTAGCCCTTAGTGCTATAAAAGTACAAACCTAGTCATAGATACATTTTAGTCCAATCTAAAATAAGAAAAGAATAGAAACCTGTGGGACTATATGCTGCATGGCCCAATCAGGGCCAAATTCTTCTGCAAGGCGCTTCACATTATTAGCAGCTGCATCACGTATTGAGTAAACCTACCATCAACAACAATTTTGTCAGTAAATTTCAAAAAAGAGGTTTCCCAGCCTATACTGCATGACAGATTACTGCCATTTCAAAATTTTAAAACCAGAGGAAGTTGTTAACCACCAGATAAGATTCCCATGTTTTTACTTCTAGACAAGTAAAAGTAAATATAAGGTAACAAAATTCTTTCTGATGATGAAATAGAAAGAACAAAAAGCAGAAGCATCAAGTTCTTTTTCTTCTTCTTCTTGGCTTTCTGAAAGCAATAAGCATGAGATGTTGAAAAATTATTTATCAATCTCAAAGGCTGCACAAACCTTATCATTTAACCACTGCATGCAAAGAGAACCAAGCTTATCATCGAAAAACCCCACACCCAACTGACTTGCCAATAAAGGGATATATTCTATTATCGCAAGCCGAACCCTCCAATGTCTATCCTCTGCCAGTTCCACAATTGCTGGCAGTAGAGACTGGGACAGCAGATCAATTCCAATTCCCTGCACCAGGTAAATTACCAAGAACGGCTCAAATTCAATGGGAAAACATAAACCAATATCCTTAAGACAATAGTCTGTTGAATAATTTAACAGTGGTTGCGGGCAAAACCATATGAATTAAATGAGACGACTCTGTTGGACAGAGGCATACATATAAATACAGATAGAAAAACATGTTAACATACCTGGTTGACTTGATCAAGCTTGCTAATAATGTTCAGCCGGACATCTGGAAACTCATCTTTGAGAAGAGAAAGGAAAATAGGCAGCAGTTGCTCTATGGTTGCATCCTGCAACCACCAACAGAAAATGAATTAATATAAGGATCAGGAGAGCATGGTTAGTTTTATGAATTATATAGAAAAGTCAACAGAAGATTCTTGCCTTTCCTAAAACTGGTGCCATTCCCATTATCACTGAAGCCAATGCAGAGCGAACGTGCTGGGATGAATCTGTTGACAATTCCTATAGCAAGCAAACTTTATAAGTTATAAAGCTAAAGTCGCACATCAGAACTGCATCAAGACTAATCAAACAAACTATTTAAAACAAAATATAAGTTAAGATGTGTACCTTAACAAATGGTAGGATGTGCTGAACGGCAAGTTCTGGGTCCAAAATTCGGCAAAACTTGGTTACTTTTCCTGCAGCAGCAATCCGCACCTCAGCCTCATTATCGCGAAGAAGACGAACATAGGCAGGCACCAGGTCTGACCTAAAGAATGTCAACATCACAACAACCATCAATTAGAAGTCAACTGGCAAGTTCTCAAACTATTACTAAGATGGTGACTCAAATCACAAATATAAATATCAAGAAAACTATTATCTCATGGTCCAACTTGAAACTATATAGCCAAAAGAAAACTAGTCCTGCACAGCATAGTAATAAGCCATACAAATGAAAAAATAAGCAGGGATAGATACAGAGATCAGACAGTATATTGGCAGTTAAAGAATTATAACATTCAAGTAACACAGAATGAAAAAAGGACTTCCAAATGACATATAAATTGATTACCTGGTGGCTTCTGGGCCAACAGCTTCACACAGCTCGTATAATTGATTTGCAACCATGTAACGAACACGCCATGACTTATCCTGGTAAAAGGAACATGTTTGCATCACATGTATTGCCAATATTACATAACAGAATGCTATTAATAATTCAAAATGTGTTAGCAAAATTACAAAAAAGAAGCAATATGATGTGCTGGTTGTCATGTAAAGTACTAACATTCAAACATATGCTGTACCTGTGAAAAATTGACAATGACAGGAAGAACATGGGCAACACAATCTTGAGGTTCCAACAACTTCCCAAGAGCTGCACAACCCTCGACAGCCAATAACCGAACAGAATCTTGATCTGAATACATGAGTGATTAGAGTCAATTCATACTTCATGCAATATGAAATTAACACCATCGTATGTAAGTAACAAACCTAAGATAATATAGTTGAAGAGCAAAACCAGGAAATCCATGAGGGCATACCATCCTGTGTCAAATCCTCAAATATAGACATGACCTCAGTTTTGAGGTGGGCAGCTTCAACAGTCGCAGCAAATTTTCCCAGGTTAGTTGCAGCAGATCTTCTAACCATGGGCATGTCATCTTGGCACAATTGATTGTATATAGTTCGAAGTTCAGTTTTTATAGATTCAGGGGCACTAGAGTAAGCAATATGAAACAAACCACACGATGAAACACGAGCAGTAAACCACTCGCCTGCAGCCAGCCTCTGTATAATTGAGATAACAGTAGGCAAAACAAAGAAACTCTTAGTCAAACCATACCACAGTAGTACATTCCCCATATGGCAGAAAAGAACAAAAAAAAAAAGGTAGATGAAATTCCTACATGTAATGAAATGGAAAGAAAAGAATAAAACTTTAGAATTGTGAACTATAACCAAGCCTTTACAGACACTCCACTGCCCAATGCATCAGCAGTCAAACCAGAATATCATGTATCAAAATAAAGGGCACCAAAAATATGTTGAATAAAGAGGTAATAAGATCAAGTTGATTGCTACTCTTAATATTAAAAGTAAATGAAGCCAAAGTGTCACCAGATTATCCAGAACAACTAAACTGCTACAAATAAGGGTGGATACAGAAGTGCTGAACCAAATTGCATGAACCTAAATGAAATTTTAGCGTGAGATCTTAGCTTCTTCTCCGTTTTTTGGTCAGAAGTGTTTTGTTTTAGTAATCTGTTTCCTAAACAAGCACTTTTACACTCATTATGACTGTGCAAGCATTTTGAGGATACTACCTCTCAAGTTTACAAAATTTGCTGTTAGGAAAATACGTCAAAACATTTCATATTGAGGTGTCTTCTCATTTCCTACCACCTAATTACCAATAGTACATGTCACATTTTCTCTAAGAACTAAACCATAATGACAGGGCAAACCACATAATAGAGATAATCAAAGAGAATCAACCATCATACCTTGACCAAAGGGACGAAATACTCAACCAAGTCCTGTTCCCTCATTTGCGCCCCAATCCTACCCAACGACTCCACTGCCTTGTCCCTCACACATGTTTCCTCAACAGTGCATAGAGTTTCCAACGGTGGGAGCAGAATATTGGCATGCTCTACGCCGCCAACATAGGGGACAAACACCCCCAATTCCTCTGCCATTGCAAGAAGCACCTCATCGTCATCGTCATTGTTCTCGCTCAGGAAAGGAATCAGTTCCTTCCTGGTCCTGTCCTCCCCCAATGCACGAGCAATGGTCGAGAGCCTGCGGATTGAGTTCAACCGCAGTTGAATGTCTTCGTTCTTGAGCTCATCAATCAAAACAGCAATTGGATATAGAGGCTCATCCACCATAGCCATCTTAAATTTAGTCCCTACTGAAAGCAAACACAACTTAGCAAAATACACTTCTACATCAAATACATGTCTAAAAGTCTAAAACACACTAAAACTCTATCCTTTCCTTTCCTTGATTCTCTTAGCAATAATTTGATTACTTAATACTAACTACAACAAACTCCAAAACTAGAAAAATATTACTACAGCTCAGAAAATATCAAAGACTCGAAATTTAACAAAACCATGACTACCCACAAACAGATACAGAATAGAAAGGTTCATAATTACACGAATTAACTATCTTTACGGCGGGAAAATGAAATCTGAGGAGTGAATCTTCGTTAATTTGAAAGAAAATAAAAGGTAAAGTGCGAAATTTATTGAAGGCAAAACAAGCAGGTCAAGCAAGAGAGAGAGAGAGAGAGAAGTACCTTAGGGGTTATTGGGTCGATCTGAAAAGGGGGGTAGTGTTAGAAATGAGAGGGATCTTTTGGGTCGAGAAGAACTGGAAGGAGGAGAGACAGATCTGCTGCTTACTTTAATCGTAATTTTTCTTCAAAATTCGTGGATTTTTCTTTTTTCTTTTCTTTTTTGACCGAGCAAACTAAGGACTACGGTAACACCGGACCCTGCCCGACCCGATTTTTCTTGCTTTGTCCGTTTCCATCTCGACTATTTTATGGGCCGTAGGCAATTTATCGGCTATCTTGTTATCTCAAGGTGTTCTTTGTAATTAATTAGGGAAAAGATCGCAAATGGTGTATGAACTTTAAGTCATTCTACATTTTGGTGTACCAACTTTCAAAACTATCAGAATGGTGTATCAAGTTTGCTTGGCTATCTTGTTATCTCAAGGTGTTCTTTGTAATTAAAATGGTATGTTTGGATCCGTTGATCCGACTTTGAGTTACTAGCGTTCTTTATACATGTTCTGCATGTGTAATAGATTTTTTTTTTTAAAGATAATTAAAAAAATAAAATAAAATACAGTTATTGCACAGAGAAAATATTGGGAGAGAATACAGTTATTGCACAGAGAAAATATTGGGAGAGAAAAGTGGAGGTGGGAAAATTTATTTTTTATTTTTTTAATATAAATCCATTTTGTAATTGTCATATTTATCCTTGTGATTTAATTTATTTTCAAAGTTTTTTAATTTTTCAGGGTTAAATCTGTCAAATTTTTTTATTTTGGCTAACAAACCCTCTTCTCTTAATAATAGTATAGATAAGTAAGCCTTTATGACTCCTATTATTGTAACTTCCTCCATTTAAATGAATTTGATGGCATGTTGATTAAAAAAAATGTAATTGATTAATTCAAAGTGTTATAAAATGAAGGAAAGATAATCTACAAACCAAAAACATACTAGATATGCGATGAACTCTTGTATATATATACAATAGATAAACAAAATGGTTATTGATCCAAAGCACCAAAATTGATCAAAATTAACTCACTTACCCCAACAATAGATTTTTATTCCCATTAACACAATTTAAACTAAATTGACATTTTTGCCCTCAACCTAATTAAAAAACTACATCCATGCCATTTAATTCCTCTCTCTCCTCTCTACCACCGGTCACGACTCTCTCTCTCTCTCTCTCATGCTCAACCTCGTCATTGTCGTCGCCATCATTTCTGGTCACCAAAACCAACCCTCCTTCACTTCTCTCTCTCTCTCTCACACACACACACAGATCTGATTGGGGAGCAATACTGTCGTCACCATCTTCTTCCTCAGCTGCAAAGCCACTCTCCACGGGCTGCTGACCTCCGCCGACACTGCCACCGCCACCACGACGTTGATCTAGTGCGTCGGTGGCGGAGAACAACGTTGATCTGGTGCCACCACCACCACCACGACGTCGACAATCTCCGATCCGATTGGGAATAGAGCGCAAGGTCAGAAGGTTATCTCCGACGAAAGAGTTCGCCTAGATTCGACTGCAGCCCGCCGCAGATCAGAGATTGTCGACTGCAGCCTACCGCAGATCATAGATACTCGCCTCGATTCGACTGCAGCCTCGGTGAACAACCACGATTTGGTGCCCAGAGTTTTTCTCTGGGTGCCCAAATCAATTTCTTTCTTTGTTGTTTTTTTGTGTGTAAAATTGGGGCAAAAGGCCAATAATGAAAGAAAAATGAAGAAAAAAAAAAAAGGGAAATGATAGAAAAGGTCACATTAGAGTATGAAATGATAAAAAAGTCACCTAGTTTCCCACTTGATAAAAAGGTCCATTATGAATTGTTAATAATATTAATTTGGTCCTTATTAATAATGAGATGATGTTAAAACAGGTCAGTTTTTAATTTTTTTTATTCTGATTCTGCCCTTAAAGCCAAATATACGTTTATAGCTTTATATTCAAAAATAGAGCGCAAATCTTCTCTCCATTTTGATCAGAAATCCTAGAGCTTCGATTAGAAATCCAAAAGGTAGAAGACGAATCTCAAACTTCACCTGGCGTCATTGCCCAAACCCGATCGGTCACCTACATGCCCCGACCCAACGACGGAGCTCTGAGTGCCAAAACATAACCCCCGGCGACGGAATCGGACCG
>BDJD01000690.1:13769-34294 GCA_002564525.1 Rosa multiflora
CTCAAGTCACTGACCATGTAACTGTCTCAAGTCACTGATCATGTCACTGACCCTGTCGCTATAAATCCTTGGTCAAGTCACAGTTAAGATCAAATCACCGACAAAGATGAGCCACATCACATAATGTTAAGGAGGAAGTTGGTTAGTGACATGGTCAGTTACTTGGTTAGTGACATGTGATTAACAGTGACTTGGCTATTAACTTGTGACTTGGCTACTGACAGTTACTTGGTTAGTGACATGGTCAGTTACTTGGTTAGTGACATGTGATTAACATGTCACTGTTAATTCCTAGTCATGTCGCTGTCAATTCTTGGCCAAGTTTCTGGCCATGTCACTGGCTATGTTACTGGCCAAGTTATTGTTAACCTCAAGTCATCGATAAAGTCACTAATCATGTCACTAGCCAAGTTGCGATGACAGTTGTTTGGTATACTATCAAAAACAAATACATCAGCTGGTATTTCTATTACAAACTGATCAAATGAGCATGATCCAAGGTCAAAGTCATGTATTTTGACAGTCGCATAACTATCATAAAATAATTAAATAAGAAAGACTAGCTGTGCGAGCAAGCATTGCTCTTTGGAGAATACATCTGCCATGAAAAGCAAGCACGATAAGTAGAGAAAAGTAAAAAGAAACCCAGATGCAAAATTGAGCTCTATAGTCAGTAAAGAAAAACAACATTTTATCTATTAATAAACTATTGGGACACATGGCTTGGCTTCAACATCTTGTTGTACTCCTGAATGATAAAGAACAACTTGTGCATCATAAAGTTTATACAAAAAATTCCACGAGGCATTCTTGGTTTCAGCTCCAGCAATTTCTGACATATACCATCTGCAAAAGAATGACGAGCATTTCAGTGTAACCCAAACCTAACTGAACATCATTTTCTACTAGTAGCAAATCATACTATTCACACAGTTAGCCCTCAATTCCCTTATAGTCACCCTAGTATTAGTTTCCAGGTTCCAACTACAGAAGGATGTGTATCTAGCACTGCATACGTGGGTTTTAATACAAAGTAATTATTTGGGCTACATACTAGATGAAGCTCTACAGCTTTCTAAATTTCCAGAAAATTTAAAAGGAAAGATATATGGCTTCATTGCATTTATGGTCCAGAAGATTCACTCTCACAGGAAGAAACACATATGGGTATACTTGGATAACAGGTAGGAACTAATGGAGTGTAAGGCAGCATTAACAAACATAAACCCAGATCAAAACCTGAAAGGCATCAATCTTTGATGCAAAATTCTAAAAAAGAGTGGTTTTCCTCATAAAAGTATTCAAATAATTCTGTAAAATTGTACAACGAATATGAATCAAAAACAAGACTAAAGTTTGACTGTAACTTCATCCTCACATTGAAGTAAAGTAGCTTCCTATTCAATGTGGCGAGTGTAAAATTTCATATAACTTTCATTTTCCAAGAATTTGACATAACTGGGGAAAATGGTTGACACAACTACCACATGCAAGTATAATATCATATAAATCCAATTGGTGATATTTATCTGCTTTAAGAAGACATATTTAAAATTGTATAATAGAAACATCTAACTTGGGTTTCTAAAACAAAGAGGTCATCACACAAAAACAAGTATATTTACTTCAATTTATGAAGTCACATCGCTACTTACATTCTATAGATGAGGTAGAATAAAAATGAGTTAAATTAAATTCAAACCTGTGCGAGTTTCTTCAAAACAGCATTCTCAAATGATTGATACCCAATGCCAACTAAATTATTAAGACGATCAGGTGCATCAGATTTCTGAGCTACTGGAGCCACTGGAGCAGCAACCGGTTGAAGAGGTTTAACCAGCAATGGATTAGAAAGGTCACCAGTCATAGTTCTTGTTGAAGCAACCTACAAATAGTAACACCAACAACATGTTACTACAGCATTCAGAAAATAGATGTCTAAATTGAGAAGCATGAAAAAAAACACAGTTTATCTGCATCTTTAGTTACCAACACGACTACAAAACAGAAGTTAAAATTCCTGGAATTATCAAATGCCAAAATCAGTAGCTATGAGATATTTAAATGCAAGTTATATGCTCCCATTCTTCGTCAGAAACTGAAACCAACAAACAAGACTGTCATCTTCTATATAGCTTAGCATCACTGCAATATGATAAGATAAACCGATACACCATATGATAATAACTTCCTAGCTTTCAAGCAGACTTAATTCAATAGAAGGTTACTCGATGCCAACCGATGTCAAACGAGAGAACGAACCCAACCTGAGTGATTCTGTAATTGAAATAAGGATCAAACTAGTGAATATCAGTGATTTAGGACCTACAGATTAATTTTCACAAAGCAACAACAGCGTGAGCATTACCAGTAAAATCATTGATAAATCACAATTCTAAATCTCCATTTTACAAAACTAAGCCAAAACGAATCACAATTGATTTGGTAAACGTAGACACTATGATTCAAACATTGAGTAATCTACAATTACATGAACACGAGCGAATAGAGATTGTAGTATAAATGCATTTTCGAGGCAACGATACCAGTAACATTGAACATAAAACCCTATGTTATCATTATATTTATGCACCAACTCATGTCATTTGCATGCTGGACATAATCAATAACAGATACAAAGTTAATATTATGTGCTACTTGCTTAAACGTAACAGATATGCAGATATGTAAAACTTTAACATGGCATACCTATGTAATTCTCCAGAACTTTGCTTCTTAACCGGTGACTTTCCATTGGCATTTTCAGCAAGCTCCCTCGCTTTTCCTTCACTTTAAATAGCTCAATCATTATTCCTACAGTACAACATCAAAATAACCATATACAGCTCATAAAATAGTTACATATTTGAGATCTTGCAAGTTAATATGATAAGACAGCAACCCAGCAAAGCTTCAAACTTGCTCCAAAAACCGATTCAACATCCTTGAAATATGAATAATTGTAACAATTAGATAAGAAAACCTCAAATTCGTGATTCAGGGGAACAAAGTTGATACATAAGAATCAAAATATTGGGATAAGTATGCACCTAAACACATATGAATCAATAGAGATTATCAGTCAATTCAAGTATGAATTACACGTCACCAACACAATAATTAACAACAACCAAAAAACAAGTGCGTTTAAGAAGCAAACCTTGACAAAGTTTCGAGAGTCTTGGTAGATCCCCTGGATGAAGTGAACACATCATCAATACCAGCAAATTGGAACACCTTCTTGGGAACCCTAGCCACCACAATACTAGAACCACAAGGAGCAAGCACCATCCCCACTATAACAGAGCCACACTTTCCGGTGACCTTGCAATGCTTGGTGTGGGGCTTTCCGATCTTGTAACCCCTCCTCACAGGAATCACCCACAGCTTAGCCACAATAATGGCTCCACGAAGAGCAGTAGCAACCTCCTTGCTGCACTTGACGCCGAGTCCGACATGGCTTTTGCTGTCGCCGACGACAAAGACCTTCAAGCCTCCGATTCCGCTGCCGAAGCCTCCACGCTCGCCAGTGGCGCCGCCTCCGCTTTCATCCATAAAGTCGAGGAAGACGCCGGCTTGAATCGAACAGACAAAGTCGTTTGCCGAACGGGATGGAGTTGCTGCCTCTCGAACCTTCCAGCTCTGCCATTGTTCACAGTGGTCGCTGCCATTATGGTCAACGAAGATCTCAACGACGAAGAAGCAATCAATTTCTGAGCTCCGCGAACGAACAAAAAATCCAGATGCAGAGAATTTGAGAGAGAGAGAGAGAGAGAGAGAGAGAGAGAGAGTTTTCGGTAAGGGTCGAGAGTCTGAATGAATAAGGGTTCAGACGGGCTTGGTTAATGGGAGGGAGAAAGAGAGCTGCCGGTGGCAGTTTTTGTAATTAAGTTTAACTATAGTGGCAGCTTGTAAAGGGGTGACCTTAATTATCATAGGGACATTTGTGTTACCTGAATTATAATAAGACACTTTAAAATGACCTCTTTTATCATTGACCCAAAAAAAAATCTATAGAACTTCGCCAAAATAGGGCAGAAGAAAAGAAAAAAAAGAAGTTTTAAATGTTTATTAGGGGGCAATAAACGTCTATTGGAGGGCAACAAACGTTTTTAAATTGATATAATCTCTTCGTTTTTTTTCTTTAATTAAAGTTTTGTTTGTCTAATTTTAGAAAAATTAGTTCCTATGTCGGCTAATGAAAGTTCTATTAGGGGGCAATAGACGTCTATTGGGGGGCAATAGAGGTTTATTGTCCCTCTATTGGGGAGCAATAGACGTCTATTGGGGGTCAATAGATGTCTATTGAGGTTCAATAAACGTCTATTAGGAGGTAATAGATTATTGTGGGCAATAGATGTTTTCAGAAAATTCCAATGGGCAGCGGTTAGTGACCGGTGACCGAAATCAGGCGAAAGTTGGCCGGAATCCGGCTACTAGCTCTGGCGAAGTCTCCTATGGTTTCTCTATCTCTCCCACACACACACACACTAAGTAACAAATGGGTGAGGGTAAAATGGTATTAAAAACCAAAAAAAAATTAGGGAATACCTCTCCTTAGAGTGTTTTGGGTAAGAGAAAATTAAAAAAACTTAATGGGGTAAATGGAGAAAAAATCTCTAGATATAGGGAAAATTGACAAAAACCCTAATCAAAATTTAAAAAGTAATTAATTGTGATATATTCTTATTTATATACAACGGATAATAAAACAGAAAACCTCTACGAACTCTGTCATTTACACAAATAATTACATTGAAGATGGATGCATATATGGTACGTTTCGTCGATCACTTGCATTATTGGAGACATCCACAAAAAAATATCTAAATGTGTGACACTAAAATTGTTGTATATAAAACAGATCAAGTACGCCATCACTTTTCGTTCCCATTTTAAGTATCATTTTGTTATTAGCAGGGAATCAATTCAACTAAAGAGAACATGCACTAGCTCCACATAAAAAAACTGTCGTAGAATAAATGCATTCTTGTTATGTTTAAGCACAATGGCATCAAACATTACATAAGATTGAAGTACTTACTTGAGAAAAGCTCGATCATTCACCAAATAAAGAGTAAAGCTCGATCGAACTGACATACAGTACAAGCCTACAAGCTAGTACTGACCTACACCATTTTTACAGGATGCAATAATAAGAGAAGGGAATTTGTACAGAGCAAATAATGAATTTGGTTAGGATTTTGTGCAGATTTTCAGTCTTACATTGCGTGTTGATCTTCTCCGCTGTGATCAAGTTGAAGTTTTTGTTTATAAAACTGGTTGAACAAGACTTTGGACTGGTTTCACTATTTATGTACCCCTGAAATATGCAAATGAACTCAACTAAACTAGGGCTTCAGGTATTCAGATTAATTCCTAATAAGTCCAAAGTTCAAGACCCAAACGCATGCTTGTTAATAGAAGTCTATTAATTAATTCTCTAAAATTTCAAAAGAACATATTTTAGGAACTTATGGGGTTGTTTTAGTTTTTATAGCTTTGCTTCTAATTTGCAAATACTTGTTCTTTTTGGGGAGTGAAATCCGCATTTCACTATTTTACGATCCACACACTCATTATTTCCGGATCCTTTTTTATGGAAATTTGTATAAAAAGAAAAATTAAGGTACTAAAGACAAAATTTAAGTTACTAAAAAAAGAAACATAGAGTGTGGATTGTAAAATGAGGAGTGAATTTCACTCCCCTTCTTTTTATGTAATCCAACCATTCCCAACCACTGATCGACATGTTAGAATTGCATTATGTTTAGACTTCTCAAAACCATCACATCAAAATGCAAATGTAAATGTAAAAAATGTAAAATGAACATTCATTTCACTAGGTAAAATAGTTAGCTAGTGTTGAGCAATGAGGAGATAGGATTGCCGAATGGTACATGTGGTCTGCGATAGGGTGAGAACCCCGGAAGGATGAAGGCTGCAACCAAAGAAGTAATTTTCTACGGATTACATAAATAATCACGCTTCAATTTTTCCAGCCACTTGTTCCATGTAACTTGATTTGTAATATCTATTCACTTCAGCACCGGGTCCAACATAGTAGAATTGCTTGAGAAAGGTGTCATTGTAAAGCTTGTTGAAAAGATGCTTCCTAGAGCTCAACCAACCAACCATTAATTATTCCCTTGTCCTTGTCACAAAGGAAATCCATATCCTCGCTTGAGCTGATGAATTCATTAAAAAGGCGGAAGATGTGATCTAATGCTAGTGGCCATGCATGTTAACATTGCTCAAAGGCAACGAGGTCTTAAACAATGGTTCTGTCAACTCTCCAGTCTCCCAATTGCTAGTTGTGGAACCGCAAGAGTCCCATCTCCTCCATCTATGCTCATTATGCTATCAGCAGCACCCCTTCTAAATTCAATGACAGCCACCGCGAGATTGCAAATACTTGTTCTTTTTCGGGAGTGAAATCCGCGTTTCATTGTTTTACGATCCACACTCATTATTTCCGGATCATTTTTTATGGAAATTTGTATAAAAAGAAAAACTAAGGTACTAAAGACAAAAATCTAAGTTACTAAAAAAGGAAACATAGAGTGTGGATTGTAAAATGGGGAGTGAATTTCACTCCCCTTCTTTTTATGTAATCCAACCATTCCCAACTAATGTTTTCATAGCATATTAGAGCATGGCACTGATCGACATATTAGAATTGCATTATGTTTAGATTTCTCAAAACCATCACATCAAAATGCAAATGTAAATGTAAAAAATGTAAAATGAACATTCATTTCACTAGGTAAAATAGTTAGCTAGTGTTGAGCAATGAGGAGATAGGATTGCCGAATGGTACATGTGGTCTGCGATAGGGTGAGAACCCCGGAAGGATGAAGGCTGCAACCAAAGAAGTAATTTTCTACGGATTACATAAATAATCACGCTTCAATTTTTCCAGCCACTTGTTCCATGTAACTTGATTTGTAATATCTATTCACTTCAGCACCGGGTCCAACATAGTAGAATTGCTTGAGAAAGGTGTCATTGTAAAGCTTGTTGAAAAGATGCTTCCTAGAGCTCAACCAACCAACCATTAATTATTCCCTTGTCCTTGTCACAAAGGAAATCCATATCCTCGCTTGAGCTGATGAATTCATTAACAAGGCAGAAGATGTGACCTAATGCTAGTGGCCATGCATGTTAACATTGCTCAAAGGCAACGAGGTCTTAAACAATGGTTCTGTTAACTCTCCAGTCTCCCAATTGCTAGTTGTGGAACCGCAAGAGTCCCATCTCCTCCATCTATGCTCATTATGCTATCAGCAGCACCCCTTCTAAATTCAATGACAGCCACCGCGAGAATATTCACAGGAAGCACGCGTGCTGGTATATTTGTCAAGGGTGGGATGTACGTTGCTTATACTTTTCTTTGTCCAATCACTCCAGCTCGATCATGTTTTCAGAACTTAGAGGGGAGCAACTGAGATATGAGAGTAACATCAAATGAGATATGGGTTGTCAGCTTAAATTCAACAATAATGGAAAACAAATGAGAAATGGCTTCTGAATTCAAAAGGAAGAAGCATCCCAGATGATGACCACCGGCCTACTAATAATCAAGTAACGTTGTCACTCATATAGTCATATGCAATCCAACTTTTATTTGAAATTCCGTAGCTAGAACAATACGTACGTACATAAAAATACATTGCCAAAGGAAAGAAAACTGAATAGCACAAAAATTAAGTAAACTAGCTAACAAACATCACTTAGGAGGAGAATAGTATTGCTGAATGGTATATGTTGTCTGCAATAGGGTGAGAACCAGAAGGATAAAGGCTGCAACCAAAGAAGTGATTTTCCATGGATTAGATAAGTAATCACGCTTCAGTCGGGCTAGCCACTGGTTCCATCTGACTTTGTAATATTTATTCACTGCAGCACAGAGCCCGCCATAGCAAAAATCAACAATCAATGTGTCATTAACAAGCTTACTGAACACCTGGGAAGCATCTTCAGCACTCAACCAATTACGGATTATTTCATTGTCAGAGAGAAAAACAACATCCTTGCCGGAAGCAATGAGGTTATCCATTAAAGAGGCATAAGAAGTTACTTTGTAGTCTCGACCATGATAGCATTGCTCGAAGGCTATGAGGTTCCTGATCAAAGGTTCATTAATATCTGCAATTGCAAGCTGTGGAATTGTGAGAACTCCATCTTTGAAATCAGTAGTCATTAAGCCGGCCACCAACTAAGCTTCTTCTGAATTGAATGCCTGCCTCAAAGAGTTCAGTTGCATGGGGCAGTGTAATCTCTTGTTCGATTGATTCAAATTTGTGGAATGGAACAACAATAGCACTTCTTATCAGATCAAGTATGTGTAGAATTTCATTATCATGACTGTGATTGCGATAACCGTTGCAATTATGAGCCAGTGACGATAGTCCGCTGATGAAGAAGTTGAGAACCAGCCTAGTGAGAGAGCCTCGTTCGTAGCAGGTAAGGTTATATAGAGACTCGAGAACAAACCAAGGCAGTTGATTTTCTAGCAGCAGAAGATCATGGCAAAGATACTGGATCATGCAACCCATGTTGGATAAGGGATCATTGAGTACATTGACCTTATCTGAATCTGGGAAAATATTGGAACGTCTCTGAAATAGTTCTAATAGGAAGCAGCCATCTATTATCATCATTTCTATGAATTGGTTCTGGTCAAGATGATTAAATGATTCTGCATAATAATCACGGGCGCGTTTCTCAAACCCAGTAATATTATCAATACCTTGGATCAAAGCTTTTAAACTTATATTCTTTCTTAAGAGTAGAGAATTTAAATACCACTGTTTCACATCTTTCATGTTTGCAAAAAGTTTGCTGCTACTGTGATGAAAGGGTCCGATTGAGACAACATCAGGTGCATATGCCTCTGGTTTATGTCTCCGGAGTAATTCAGGAACTCTGAAAATGCAGCACTGAGCAGACAAGGGTGAATCACTGCGAAGCTTTGCTTTCATCCTCTGTTCCAATGCTTCAACATCAATATTTGTACTGCCATGATCTTCCATGACTACGGTCAATTCCGTCATCTGAGCTGATCCGAAAGTCTGACTAAACAGGCAAGTTAAATTGGCATTAGCATCGGTGTCAGTAAATACCAATTATTTTGAATTTGATAAATTGTAAGTAAAGGTTTGAACAGTTTGCAAGTAAGTTTTGACTTACCAGTCCCTTTTTTCACGATCCAACTTGTGAAGGGTGACTTGTAAAAAGCAAAGAGTAAGCAACTGAAGTTGGTTAGACGATAGGCCTACGTACCAACAACCATTTGAAAGAAAAACTGGAATGCAAAATTAACAGGGCACAGAATTGATTTTGAACAAGAGGCACAGATCTGATTTTAAACAAGTGGAGCACAGAATAGCTTAACGAAGACTTTTTTTTCCCATTAAATGCTTGACGAAGGCTTTGCTAGGGATCCATGCTCAGAAAACAATAAAACAAAAAAAATAAAATCCTGTCCGTCATTCAAAATCTAAAGGTTAATATTAATACTACACATCAGCAGCTGACTCATAATTGAGTTTATGTACATATAACTGGATTCAAAAAGCAGAAAAATGTCCTCACATATTGTTATCTTTCACACTAAAATTATATTTGGAGAGTGAAAGCCATCATAGCAAAACAATGGTAGTAGCCCCAAACCGCATCACATAATTCAGTGACCTTAATAGCATTTGTGAAACAATAAACACGAACTCATCCACAGAAATAGAAGACGAAGAGAGCTTGGAGCACCGGAACAACACAAAATTCTCTGCTGCCGATTGCTAATTAATCCCTTGCATGGAAGGAGCTAGTACCCAACCAAATGCATACAAGTTCTACAATCAGAATAGAAGTGTAATCTATTGGATGAGCATCTTGAAACCTTCGCAACAACCAGACATGTAACTCTTGCGAAATATATGTCCCAAGTAATTAAGCTATAACATCGACAGATAGCTACTTATTCTGTAATCAATTTGCAAATCTAATCAAAGACCCACCCGCTGCTCATGTTACTCCAAAGTCACCATAACTAAAAAACAAAACTTCATTTGTCACAAGACGCACAACTGTCTACAACCTTATTCCAGTGGAAGTGGTCAAACATTCTCGATCGTCACTTCATTGTGATATAGTTCACAGTCAGAAGCAAGTTTCCATTATAAAGTTATGCTGCAAATGATTCTTACGTGACAAAGTGGCCTTGCACAATATCCAATTCATCAACTTCAGCTGTGATTATAAACAAATGAGGTCCTTGCTCATTGATTCGCTTGGGTTGTTTTCAATCACTCTCATCTTCACAGAATCACTAGGGTGTGAATTCACCGAAGTCATCCACTCTCCACCAATCTCGACACTAGACGCCATGAACATATGCCAGACTCATTATCAATTGGTCCTGTTTATACTTGATATATCTGTTTGGGTGAAACAGGAATTGCATATTGCATTCATAATGAACTTTAAACTTCTCAACTACAGACTACAATCATCGTTAAAGCTAATCTGGTAGTTAATCCAGAAGCCTGAGAGAGCCTTATAATAATAGCGTCTAACAACTAAATTACTCTCATTGTTATCCTGAAAGTCTGAAACATCAAGTTCTAGCCTTCTTGTACTCCGTCTTATCCCTTCTCATCGTCCCGTTTTACTCCGTCTGACCCAATCAATGCATAGCCATATCTTTGTCAACGAAATAGAGATCGCACACCATTGACAAACACTAAAGCAGCCTCTTCAATGAGTAATGTCAGCAGCACAAATCAGCCCCATTGTACTTTACAATGGAACTGATGGCAGATTTCAGTAAAGTGAAATGGCAGCCATAGCTCAATTTCATAACTTAAGACAGTCGAGCAGTCTGGTCCAGAACCCGCCGTGTGACTCTAATGGTTCCGGCAAGTCAACAGGTTCCTTGAAAAGTGCTGTCTCACCCAATTCCTCAAACGAGTCGACAAGATTTTGAAGCCTTGCAACAAATTCTATCAGCAGGGATGTGAACGTGGCCAATGACAATTGACTAGCATTTTGATAGGTATTTGATTCTTCCACTTGTGGCTCTGCATGAGCCTTAAATGTCATTCCTGCAGGCCACGAGATCTGTTTCATGAACATTTTTCCTGGGGGTACTGGCAGGTTGGAGGGGTTGCTATCAGGAGGCGAGGTGTTCAAGCTGGCAGATTTCGCTGGTACAGGATCATCCCAACTTTGTGACCCAGGAAAAGATCTGAGATCCAGTACCGCTTCACTAAGGGATTTGTATTCGTGGAATTTATTCTCCTCATCATCCAAGTCCAGGAGGTCTTGAATTTCTGCCAGCTCCTTTGGCCGATTGCCTATCTCCCAGCTTTCTGAATTGACAAGAAGATATGATTTCTGGTCAATTTTCTTTTGCAACTCTTCTGCAGCCTCATGCACTTCATTGAGTATATCTATTGGACCTATTTTCTCCATCTTTTTCAGTTTGTTTCCAAGTTCACATAACACTTTAGCACCTTCGTAACCTACTCTTTGAAGCTCCCTACTAAATACTTGTCTTCGCTCAGCCGGAGCCTACATATACAAATATTAAAAGTTCAATATAAAAAAAAAAAAATTAAATACAACTTTCAAGTAAAAACATATTGGGTGAGTGTACAACACTACAACTATTCTTATGGCTGCATCTATAAAATCAACTCACAGATAGTTAAAACAACTACTTTTAGAAGTATTTCAAATGCATGAGAACCATTAGGGATGTGAGCACCTAAAACAAGTTAAAATATCCAATGACAGTGTGATTCATATCTTAATCTGTGTAGACTAACAATGATTTATATTCAATTCATACCAACTCAGAAATGTAGTAAATAGGATATATTCATGCAACAAATTGACCAAACACCTCAAGTACGGAGACTAAATTATCTGTTATCAAGCAGATGGGGAAAAATTGAATGCTCTCGAGCACAATGGATATTCACATATCATATATGCTTGCTGCAAGTCTCACTAGGAAAAGTGTAACAGTATAATCACCCATACAACGAACAAACATCTTGGCCTTTGATTTTGATTTTGATTTCAATTCACTCCTTTAGGAGAATTGCAAATCAGAAGGAACTATTTTGAAATGAACATACTTTTTGGCAGAAAAAAATAACCAGGGTCTCAATATATCATCACTGCCATGGACCGTTGTACATTAAACTTCTAAAGCATAAATGAAATGAAAATACTGTTACTTTGATGTTAGTAGCCTAACATTGGGGTTAGAGAAGGAAATCTTTAGTACCTGTATCTCAGAAAGTACACATCCATGCAATGCCATGACCGTAAAAGCACAATGCCTTAGTGCACCACTGACTTTTACATAGTTCTTCCATGGATATCTAAGCATCTTGTAACGACCATGAGGTGGCTCCCAGATAGCAAATCCCATCTTCAAACAAAGTAAAAAGGAAAAAGATAATATGTTTATATCACTTTTTTGAGAAAGGTACGTATAATATCACTTCTACTAATGCAATGAACTATCATCATATTGCCATAATAAAAATACCAGAGCATCCTCTTGGCTTGTAGATTCTACAGCAGATCTGTATCCACTGTAAAGTGGGTCATCAGAAGCTTGGTAGGTAAGAATTTTGGAAGGGATCCTCTCATATTCAATACAGTTGAGGTAACTACTGACGCAACCTGAAAAGTACACAAAAGAGTCAACAAAAGAAAATTGAGTATAACAATTCCAGGGGAATGGACTAATGGAAAATAACAGAAAATCAGAATGTCAGAACCAAGCTTAAAGCATATAGTAAACTCCACCTTCCAAAGATTTTGCAACGCCCATGAAATTTTTTGCCACCAACTTGTGTAGATCCTCACCAGCCCAGATGGGATATATCAATATATTTACTCCCAAACCAACACCAGCACCCAATGCAATGAGCAAGAATCGTGACACAGCCGTATGGACAAATTCCCTCGTCCTATACCCAGATACCATGATGAAACAATACGTCAACAAGAACACCCGAAATCCGTACTCATAAGGCTTCATCGTCGGGTATAGTTTTGCATAAGTTGCAATAAATCCTAGCAAACACACAACATGACATGAGCATTTGAGAAAAAATAGAAAAGAAAAAATAAGTAGTAATACTGAGCTGAGTAAATTATATACTAATTCCATATTCAGACCTATGATAAAGATACTGGCAACAATAACAGCTTCTTCCCACTCTCCAGCTAACCCCGATAACTCTGCCATACCCAATGCAAGGCCTCCAGCAGACAATGTCCCCAAGCCACGGTTAAATCCTTTGCTCAAAGTAGCTCCTACAGATGAAGCGTATACATTAAAAACAAGAAACCAAACTAGACACATACATGTTCATCAGTTCGTGTTGCAACACAACAAACAACACTGAAATAGACAATACACAGCGAACTCTAGCAATGAATTATCTTCAAAGTCAAAGCCCCGCAGGTAACAAAGAAAAAAGTTTTTTTTTTAAAAAAAAGCTACTAAAAAAAGAAAGATGATAGTACTATAATCTAATCATTCAATCAAACTCAACTGACTAAAAAAAGACATGTAGCCCTGCCCCAGATAGAAACTGTATATAAGCTCCCCTTTCTTTTCCGTGATTAAACTGTCAACTAATCCGCTTTATAAAAAAGCTGCAACTCACTCCATGATTACAAGGCCGAGAAGCTTAAACACACGCGCAAATTGACAAAGATGACATGAAATTGAGCTAAAAAAACCGAATAGAGCCAAAAAGAAAAGGGGGGGCGAAGAAGAGAAAAAAAAATACCTATGCTAAATTCAAACACGACCACAACAGTGAGAATGGCCCAAACCGAGTATCGACTGAGCTGCTTGAAGGGCTCTTTGAGGAAAATCAGCAAAGAAATGAGCATCAGAGCCAGACCCATCTTCGCGGAGAAGACGATCTTTCTGGGATCAGACTGGCCCATTTTAATAGCCCGCCGAGAAACGCCTTGCACAGTCCGGCACCACCCCGCAACCTTATCGGAAACCGACCGGAAACTGCAACACCAACGCGAAGAAGAAGAAGAAGAGCCATACGGCTCTTGTTCCTCGATTGGGAAGAAACTCACCTCGGAATAGCGCTTGTTGGTGGAGAGAAGCCTCTCTTTTTTCTCTTGGAAGCTGCGCTTGAACGAACCCATCTTCGCTGCTGCCATTCTTTAACGTTGAAGTGTTACGTAGAACTCTCCTTGTTTCTTGGGATGTGGAGGCTTTGGTTTGGATCTAAAGCAAAAAAGAGATGTGCTTGGGATTGAAGGAACTGAATTTTGTATCCTGGGTTTGGTTGAGAAGCAAAATTAAAGAAAGGGGTTTGATAAATTTAGCAAGTGAAATGATGGAAGGAAGTAAACTCAACTCAACTCAAGTGAAGGAGCAAAAAGCTTGGAGTGAAACTTCAGGAATGATTGAGATAAGTTACTTGATGTTGCTGAATTCCAGGTGAGATTTATGATTGGATAATGGTGTTTCTTAAACGACGTCGCAGGACAATTGGATTAATTCAGGGAATTAATATTTATTTATTCGATTTTCTTTGAAAAATTATACGAATGAAATCACATCAAGAAGGAATGAGGCGTGCGCTTGACCAGTTGAGCATGAAAACTGCAGTGAATGAATTCATAAAAACTATAAAAGCTAAAAAGTCCAATTTGGGTAGCCTTTTTGGACCTCAACTGAATGACTGATAATGCAATTATTCGGCTTTCCATCATAGATAACTTGGAACCTATTTTGCATTAATTCTATACTCTAGTCTTATCAAAACACCCACGTAAGGCCATCTCCAATAAGGAGGGCTATAGGTAACCTTAAGCCCTTTTCGCTAAAAAATGGACTCCAACAAGGGAATGTCCAAAGGGCCAGAGGTGGAGAGGTGGGTGGAGAGGTCTACATTTAACCTTATGGGTGGCCCTTTAGCCCTTGGTGGGGCCCACAGCAAATCAGTCCAATATTGCTATTTGTGATGCAATACTTTAATCCAATGGTTGATAATCAAGCAAATGATTTAATTCAATGGCTTACAATTAATGAGTAAAATTATACACATGAGAGCAACTAGCCGTTGGCTGCATAATTTTTTTTTTTTTTAGTATATATGTAATAACATTTATGTTACCAAAAAAAAAAACGGTAACTTTTTTCCACTTTACCTATATATACATATATTCACTTGTTCATAATTTCTCACACTTTCTACTCTCTCCAACACCACTTCTACTTATTTGAAGCATGCCCTCGTCTTCACATTGCCTCTCATTCCACAGAGAAAACCAGTTCGAATTCATTGCAAAATGTAATGAAAAGTTAGAAAATGAACAAACAATTAGAGAGGAGATAGAGGAAGTAGTGAGATATGCATCTGAAACCACTCTTTTTATTGGGGTTTGAAGCTGAAGATAGAACCGCCATGTATGCATAAAATCTAATCGGAAATCTAGAGAGTTGATCACAACACGACACGTGGCATTCAAAAATTCTATCGGTAAATTTGATAAGACTCTGTAATAATTAATTTTGCCACGTCGACACTTTATCTAATTGAGAATCTACATATTTGCTTCCGAAGTGGCACGTGGCACTTAAAAAACTTATCAGAAAATGTTATCAACAATACCACATAAATACCTCATCCAAATATACACCTTAAAAATTAATTTTTTCCTCATACATTAATTTTTGTCTAAATTAAAATATTATTAAAATAAAATAAAATCATAAAAATTAAAAAACATAATGTAAAATCATAAAATACTTGATAGGGCTAAAATTTGGTCCTCCCTTACTGGATATGGTTTACTTGTTCATGAATAAAGAATAATATTTATGGGGGCTAAATTATAGCCCTGACCCTAATATAGCCCTCTCTTACTGGAGATGGCCTAACCTCATTGTGGGAGTCTATGGTTTGCTTGAGTTAGAAATGAGAGTCTAAATTTGAGTGTTTTTTCGTTTTTTTTTACTAAAATATTATTGCAATGAAGGAAATTTGAACTTGAAAATTCTTCCTCTAAAAAGAACCGTGATTAATTTTACTATAAATACACGATCAGTACTAATCTTCTAATAAGTTTTGTTTGCAAATTGATAGATTAGAGGCGAAACAAGTAGAATATAGTGCATGGACAATCACATCGGCCGACTTGGTTGAATAGACGTATGCAGGACATAAACAGCATTACATGTGCACGGCTTGACTTTGAAGCCAGACTTTGCTCAATCAGATTCAGTGCCCCTTTTGTATTAAATGTAACATTACAGTTAGTTTTACTTTTACATACTAGTCCAAACAATCAACGCAAGGAAAATGAATGTTACACAAGCATGATGCATCTAGCTCTTGCAGTTCCCATCGAAACGAGACGATTTTAATAATGTTTCTCGTTGTGTATACGAGTTTCGAATTGGTTATTGCAGCTGTTGGATATGAGATTCCAATTAGAACTGATCAAAGGTCTCTGCTGCTCTTGATGTTGATCTTGCTCATTGTCATTGGTGTTACTGCTGACCTGAAGTTCTTGTATGTCGAGTATCTCAACTCGGCGATTAGTCTTCTTCCTAATCTTGATTGCTACGTCTTGTGGGATGAATCTACCATACACGCTCACCCTGCACTCCTTTTTCTCTATCAAATGTGTCTCCAGTTCTGTAAACTTACATAATTAATCATCATGAAGTACTATACAAATATATAGTCTTAATTAGTACTTGAAAACAAGAAATGATGGTTGATGAAATTTCTCACCTCGCATATCAAGAAGGGCTCTCTTTACTTTTCTGTAACAACCATTGCAATCGATATTGATTCTCATGAGCATGCAGCAGAACTGATCCAACATGGGCAATTTGTATCAAACAATGCGGATACTAGCTAGAAAACCGAATGAGATTTTGATTTGTTTAATTTTGATTGATGAGCATACCTTGTCCGTCATGAACTTGTGATCAGATTTGAGAGAGATGTAATATGGTTGCTGCAGAATCTGAATGGTGGAATAGCCGAATAGACAAGTACGTGCAAGAAAGTTGATAGTGAAATGCAACAATGCATGAGATAATATAGGAAATGGAAAAGGGGTATCATGAGCTGGTTAAGTGCTGTTATATATGTTGATTCATGTTGTTGTGTATTTGTTAATGATCTGGGAATCTGATTCAATTCCATTGTCGTTTAGTTTTTCTCATTATATATGCACTTAACCTAGCTAGCTAGCTGGCTAGAGCATCCCTTTCTTGCTTCCAGATGTTCCTGTGCCAACACAAAGGCATCACTTTTCTCAATTATATATACACACTTTTCCAAATGGTAAAAGCTTCATTCTAAAAAATTAATATTCAAAGAGTGTTCAATCTTTTTTTTTTTTTTTTACTCCAAGGAATTAATTCTTTTTGGGATTCCAAATTTCCCCAAGTGAATGATAAATCTGCCCTTGGAACTAAGGAAAGGCCACTGCAGGAATGGCTCCATTAGTCACAATCACATTCCAATTACCGAAGATTTGAAGAATAATCAACTATGAGCTTCACTGTCACTGTACTACATATATAGTTATACTATTAGAGCACAGGATAGAATATATAATACACCTCAGCAACCATGAGAGCTAGACATAGTTGAAGCTAGGATCGAATGAGATCCTTCTTTATGTAAGAGTGTTTATATTTGTGATGATCGACTTCTGCGTTCATAGAATATTAAGTACCGACTAATATTACATTTTTGGCAACAACATCAGCACCGAGATCATCAGGTACTGGTACCGTTGAGATGGTTCTAGGAAGTCGCCACCACTTCTAGGCCGTGTGAGGAAATAGTCGAGCAAACTTCTTCTTAACCCAAGAAATCGGAGACATGACTAATTTGGTAGTGTGAATATTCAAACTAGGCAATATTTCACTGGGTTTCACAATGTTTACCTCAACGTGTCTCACATATGAACATTATTTTGCATTTTTTCACTCCTTGTTCCCCTCTTATTCTTATATTTTGCTCTAGTACGGTATGTAAAATTCACATTTTTTTACTATTTCAAAACCACTAATTCACTTTATTAAGAAAAGATTTTACCTTTTGACATCATGTTACTAGATACTTCACTTCAAATTTTACTATTTCATATTACATGACTTGGGCTGGAAAAGGGGTACACCTCAAAATACACGTGCCAAAATTCAGCTTAGTTTTCCAACCACAAAATTTCCTAACTAAAGCAATTGAGGGTAATATTTAATCTTAGTTACCTTGGGGGCTTGGGGAATGAGGCAAGAAATGCATGCCGATCCAGTAGTGTACACATGCCTAGCATGTAGCAACAAACACCAACACTACCTGCATATGGATCTGTTTTACACCTCTGGAAATCAAACATAGCAAGAAGTCTATGCCAAATAACACACACCATACATGTTACAAGCAACTCACACAAAGAACATGCATTTCATCTATTTACTTTCATCTTGTTAATCTCTAACTCTTGTACATCAGAACTTAATAACACAGCAAAATATGGCCTCCCTTCCTTTTGCCATTTCCTCTCTGACTCTGCTCTTTCTCATTTCCCTGTTTCCATCATCCACCCTTTCACAAGACCCCAACTCCTCAATCCCAACCGTAGCGCAATGCGCTCCTCAGCTGCTTCCACTGGCCACATGCGCACCATTTGTGCAAGGCACCGCCCCATCACCTGCAAAGTCATGCTGTGACAACCTCAATCTGGTCTATAGCCAGCAGCCTAGATGCCTTTGCCTTTTGCTCAACAGCACAACTCTGAGCTCTTTCCCTATTAACACCACACTAGCTCTTCAGCTGCCTGCTCTTTGCACCCTTCCAGTCGACGCCTCTGCTTGTTCACGTAAATTCTTCTCCACATTTCAACAAAAGAAGGTTAATCTATGACATTTCTGAGTACATTCTTTTTCATTCTATTTCTGGCTTTGCTACAGGAGCACAGGTGCCACCTAGTACTCCTAGTTCTCAAGTTTCCTTTGGGGCAAACAACACCTCACCTGCTACTAACTCTACAGTGGCTGGTATGTTAAAACTATCCATCTCTTACGTTCTTTTTATAGTCCCTCTAAACTGTATAATGATGCCTTCAGAAATTATCAGCTAATTTTGACTTAGGTTTTGTGATTCTCTATTATTGGGATTTCAGCTTCTCCAATGGTTCAAGATCCACCGCCAAGACCAACCATGATGGGGGTAGGGTTTGGCAGAAATGCAAGTACTGGTCTGAAATCAAAGACTGGAAGTTATCTTGCAGTGATGTTGATTATGGCTGGTTTTCTGATGCCAGGAATTCTGTTTTGAGTATGATTGTACTAATTCTACCCTATTATTGTCGTGTATGGGTTCTTATGGTGTGTTTACAAACATTAATTATGTATTACTTAGGATCAGTATGGCATATTATTAGGTTTGCAAAAGTAACTTCTATCAGTACAAGTATCATTTCATTCCGAGGTTAGTCATGTTACTGAACTTATTTCAATACGAAAGTGTGGTTTTAACTTTCAAGTAAACCTGAAGTCTGAAGACGTGCATTCTCAAAATCATTCCTATAAAGTCAAAACTCAGAAGCAATGAATACTAGTTTACTTCTATTAAAAGTGTTAGGGGAGTAAAGCAGAGCATAAACCCCGCCACAAGTTTTCCTACATGATCCAAATATCACAGAGAAAGCTAAGATCTTAGATTAACTGTGAAAGAAAACTAAATTGATAGATACTCGGACAATGTGCTCGAAAGCTCAATACTCAGAAACATTTCTGTATCGCTACCACACCAGAAAATCAAATACAATTCAGAGAAAAATAAAGTTGTTATCTATTGAACATTGCCTTACAAGTTGAGATATAATCTCTAACATAGTTTTCTTTGCCTAGGACTGTATCATGTATCATCTGATGTAGAGGTCATTGTTCTTTCATTCTACAAAGACCACTATTCCAAACTAGGAGCCACTTCAGTTGGGTTGGATTCAAAGACATCCGGGCTAGAACCCTCCGGTTCTTCTAGTAATTCGCGAGACTGGATCGCATCTTTGTAAGTAGGAGTCTCCTTGAAATCAGTTGCCCCTTCATTGAATGTAGCAGCAGCTGCAATTGCTGCAATAAGCTGCCGAAAACAAAAAGAAGAGGGAAGGAGCAAACATTAGCCTCACATGTTATCTAGACTTCACACTCTACACTTTAGCTATTAACAAATTCCCTACCAAAGGAGGCCTTTCTTCTCAAGCGTTAACCAATTTTGCACGCTAAATCTTAGACCTTGATAAATTTAAGCTTCAAACTGAACCAATTGCCATTGGATTGAGAAGCCTAATACGTTTGTGACCTCTTATACAAGGTTTTACATTTCCATACGGGATATCAACATGCTCTGTCACACTTGGACCCAACAACATAAACAACCCAATGCCAATTCGCTAGGCAGCTCATTCCTTAAAAACTCTTATGCAAGGTT
>BDJD01000692.1:8208-18374 GCA_002564525.1 Rosa multiflora
TTTCTGTTGTGTGAAGTGGGAACATAGGCGGCAATATTTTGAGTGAAAATGCTGTAGGCGGTATGTTTCCCTCCATGTTTTGGTATTTTGATTTTATGTAGTACACTCAGACGACTGTTTGTTTCAGTTTCTGTTGTCGGAGTAACTTTGAGAACATTTTGCTAGGTTTAATTGCCACATCGTGTTGGGAAGAAAAAAGGAAAACAAAACAAAACCCAGCAGTCCTCTCGACCCTGTCGACGCTCTCTCCACATTCAGTCCTCTCTCTCAAACCCTCTCTCAGTTTGAGCCAAAAGCTCAGAGCTTTCCCTTAATCCTCTCATCCAAAACCCTCAAGTTTCAAATCCCCTAATCTTCATCTCATCCAATTGCTTCTCCGATTTGAATATCAACCTTCAATTCAACTCTACCATCTCCATTTCGCCGTCTTTTGCTACAAAATGGCATTCCCTGGCTGTTGTTACCCTTTTCTAGGTCGTTTTTCTTCGTCTTCGAGACTGCACTATACCAAAATCTTCACCTTCCTATTTCAATTTTCTCTTATGGCGATCTGCATCTCCCTAGAATTTTCCGGCTTCGTGGCCCATAACCTAGCCTCCTCTGCCAATATTCTCGTCAATAATTGTTGTGGCATCCACAGGTGCTGGGTTAGGTCTCTGCTATTCGGCACTAACTAGGTAAAGATAAAAAGTATATTTTGTTTCCGTATCTCTGGATTTGAAACTTGGGGTTGAATTTGTATTTTATTTCGTTAATTTTTTCCGTATCTTTTGTTCCTGTTGAATCGAACTGCTTTTGTTTAATATCCTGGACGTAGTGAACGGAGTTAAGAGATGGATTTAGCTCGCTGGCAATTTCACAGAATGATATATGCTTAGTGGTCTGTTTATATAGGCTCGTTGCTATATGCTTAGCATAATGACCGTGTTTTTGTGTTGTTTTTGTTCTAATAAATTAGGGATTGTGATATTCAGACTTATGAACAGATGTTGATTCTATTTATGTTTGAATTTTGCAGATTAGTGTCTTGGATGTGGGGTTCAATGTGGTTTTTAGCGACTTAAAGGCCCAGGTAATGGCTCTTTACCTCTAATTATAATGTTATTGTCTTATCGTTTCCGTGTAGTTTAGTTGGAATTGTCTTGTTTTCCTGTTCTAGATTTGTGAAAGTTGAACTTCTAATTTGAGATTGGAGCATTGGATTTAATGCTGATGGCTATGTATAAGAATTTGATATTGTCTTATAACAACTTTCTGTTAATTATAAGAATCTATTTGGTTTTCTTTGGTGGACTATCATGGGGAAGAGAGAGGAGGAGGAAGAATTAAGCCCTTAGTCGCTGTTTCCATTTTGCCTTTTTATTTTAGTATGTAATGATGCGATCTTAGCCTGACCCATGTTCTGTAATGGTTTCAGTTGGAAGCTCTGGTGACTAACGATGCTAGAGAATCAGAAATCCAGGTACTGTATTTCTTTGTTCGCATATATAGGCTCCCATTTACTTGGAGAGTTCTCCATTTTGTACTCACTTGCATTTATACATTCGTATCTACATGTCCACTAACATAAATGTCAATCTAGGGAGTCATTGGTGAAGTGCCTGATATTATACTCAGATGTGTTAGTCGAGATGAGGCCGCCTTGGCTGTGGCTCAAAAGGTCAGTGCTACTCTTTCGAAGAAGTTTTTTTTTTTTTGAAAGTTGAACTTCTAATTTGAGATTGGAGCATTGGATTTAATGCTGATGGCTATGTATAAGAATTTGATATTGTCTTATAACAACTTTCTGTTAATTATAAGAATCTATTTGGTTTTCTTTGGTGGACTATCATGGGGAAGAGAGAGGAGGAGGAAGAATTAAGCCCTTAGTCGCTGTTTCATTCATTGTGTGAGTTCAGAAGGAAAGGGAATAGGAGGATAAAATAGAATTGAGCTTCAAATGAGAATTGTGTGGTTTTGTATTAGGCCTCTGTTTTTCTGGGGTGTATTAGAATTTGATTTGTTTGATTATACTTGGCAGGTTGTTGTACTAGTTGTGCTGTACGTGTGAAGTGTGGAAAACTTAACCAGCCTCAGGCACTAGGGATATCGGCTGCATTGAAATCAAAGGCATGTATTTTTTTGAGGTTTAGTATGAATTTCACAATGCCTATTGCTTCAAATGAGAAAGGAATTAGAATTGAGCTTCAAATTCCTATTTTGTTTGTAATAACATCATGGCTACATACTGTCACAGGTTGTTGAAAAAGATTAAAGACATATAGCAGCCACTTTCTTGGGGTCACAAAGAAAAATATTCTAACTTCATGGCAGATACACTGCTGTAAAACGTTCAGGTAAATATACATTTTGGATCATGTTAAAGTAATTTGAGAGTACGGTTTAGATGCAACAGTTTCTGTTCCAATGTAAATTCTTCGAGATGCTTCATGACTGTGATATCTCATTCGGAAACAATGATTTCCTTTAGTGTAGACATCTTAGCATTTTTGTTAATCTGGACAGTTTTGAGTTTATTTTTCTGTTGGCTTTCTGTATTACAATATACAGAGAACCACGAAATAAAAGGCTGGTTCTTATATTTCTTTATTGCCTTCTGTCTTTCTTTCGTTTTTCTTCCTTAGGCAAGTTGTTGTTTTCCTCTTCTTTCTTTTTTTCCTTTTGTCTTTATGAAAATACCTTTAGTACCTTTGAAAATACAGTTATTTACCTTTGAAAATACAATTATTTTCAAAGGTACTGCTTTATCTATTGGTTGGGTGCAACTGAATCTATTGTGTGAAATCTGTACTTGTCAACATGCCAGTTTTAGCTGGGGGTTGAGATCTTATTGTTTGGACTTGACTTCAGCTCATGTGTAAAATTCCTATACTCATCAGCGTTGGTAGTTTGGCCAAATGAGGGTATGAGCTATATAACCTCAGCATTCCTACTTTTCTCTTTTCTTCTATTGTTAAAGCCATCCAGTGTTTTCTACCGGTCTAAAAATTGTGACTTTGGCTATTCATCCTTAACACTAATTCCTGTTCAATTAACCTTTTTCTATAATAATGGAGAGCTTATCCATAG
The DNA here is from genome assembly GCA_002564525.1 of Rosa multiflora. Lineage (NCBI taxonomy): Eukaryota > Viridiplantae > Streptophyta > Magnoliopsida > Rosales > Rosaceae > Rosa > Rosa multiflora. Next base: position 11,278 of record BDJD01000692.1, read on the forward strand.
GGAGCTGTGTGAAATGTTGTCTGAAACTCTGAACTCTCTCAAGTCTCAACTCATCTACCCTTGCCTTAATATCTAGTCTCAACATGTTTTATACGTATGTCCTATCAGTTTGTTAGAATTTTACAAGTTGAAGTTTATATTAGGAGTCTGCATGGTTGTATCACCAGTTTTATTGTTGTTACGATCTGGGAATGAGGCTGCTGTTTCAGTTTTCTGTTACTAAGTGAGAAAAGAGGACACATGTGCTTGGTGGACTGTTTTATAGCCAAAAAAATGCTTGAAATGTGTTCATATCTTGTACGTTACTTCTTGTCTGACCTTGATAATAATGATTTTATTTTTGTTGCAGGGATGCATCCACGTGTCCTGGTTGATGGTTTTGAGATTACCAAAAGTGCAACACTTCAATTTATCGAGAAATTTAAAACTCCTGTGGTAATGGGCAGTGAACCTGACAAAGAAATCCTAAAAAAAAAAAGGAAAATCAATACCCTTTCAGTACACTGACATTAAACTCGAATCCTCCATATATAGTGCTCGAAGCAGCAGAGATCTAGACAAAGAGAGATGGCTCAATATGGCGGAGGAAGATGGTCTCTTGAAGGAATGACTGCTCTCGTCACTGGTGGAACCAAAGGGATTGGGTTAGTAGGTTGCACACTTTCAATTTTCCTCATGTTTTGTTGTGCTTCAGTTCAGTACTGTTTGGTATTTGGGTACTGTTATGGTTATTAAATTTGTTTATCGAAATTTTGTTCGCACAGGTATTAGTTAGGTTCACTATAGATTATCATTTATTTCTGATGTAGTACACACCGAAACACCAACACATACGTGCATTACCAATTTGACAGCCACAAAATTAGTGAATTAGCTAGACCGTGTATCTGTTGTTTCTAGGTTTGCAATTGGTAGACCGTGTATCTATTGTTTCTAGGTTTACAATTGTTGAGGAATTGGCCGGATTAGGTGCAAGGGTACATACTTGTTCTCGGAATGAAACCCAGCTCAATGAATGCTTAAGTCAATGGAAGAAGAAGGGTTTTCATCAAGTCACTGGTTCAGTATGTGATGTGGTCTCAAAAATCCAGAGAGAGGAACTAATACAGAAGGTCTCATCACTGTTTCATGGGAAACTTAATATCCTTGTAAGTATTTCAATCATCAATATGTTGAAAGCAAATACAACCACATAGGGATCAATCGGTTGAAAGCAAATAAAGACCCATGGAAAGTGGGAAGAGAAAACAGATCACACATGTTTTAGAAAAACAATATGGAAACAGTCAAAAGGAAGCTCAATAATCTGTTGAAAATGGTGGCATAGTTCCAGCTGTATAAGGCATGCATATATACATACAAACATGGTCATGGGTAGGAACATAGATTTCATCACGGGTAAAGATACATATTATCTTTGTGTTGGATAGCATGTTCTTTGTATCTTGTGTTTCAAAAAATTTATTGCAAACCAACTTCTTTGTTTCAAATGCACTTTGGTTATTTATAATGAGCTTCAAAGGCAAAGAAAATTGCTGACCATATAAGATTACGATGGTATGCTGTTTAGCTGCCTAATTGATAGCAGTAGGTTGATTTACCATTTAATGTGCTTATGATTATTTCTCTACTCGAACTGAATTTCTTATCATTTCTTCTGCAATCATGGTGGGTATTCAAGTTTATTTCAAGTATCCCGTTTTCATATCTTGCTTTGTGAATAGCATGCTTGTGCTGGTTCTAGGACATTAAAGATCGTGCTGATGGATAGTTGCGGTGGATCGATCATGTCAAAATATATTTGTTATGCATAATACTGCTGCATGATATGCAAAGGCATACATGCAAAATTTTGACTGACTAGCAAGAAGCTGCTATTTCTGGGGTGCTGGTGAAGAAGCTGTCCTCGGTTTTTGGGCACATGGTTGAGATATTGAAGAGTAGGTTTATTGATACACACATCTGCAGGCTTTGTAGGAGCCTTCTCTAACTCTAATAACATCAAGTTTGCCTTTCGTAATCTTCTTATTTTCTTTTGTAATCTTTCATTCTTGTTCAAGATTTCAGACTTTGATGTACATAAATTTCATTTGTGTGCTCATGGCATAAATCTGGGCATTTATTTCTGGTTGTAAAATTTCTAGGGATTCTCTTTCATGCTGTCAGTTTTGATATGAACCGCCCCTTATGTGAAAAAAAAAAAAAAAAAAATCTCAATCAAAATTGCCCCTTTTCGCTATGTTTTAAGTTTTCGGGTTCTAGACTTGATCATTTTTAGTGGCATTTAAAGTTCAATGTAAATGTCGCAGATTCACACCTTTACGTTTTCATTTTTTTTTTGTTTAGCTACTCACTGAGCTTTAGTTGCTCATGCCTCTATTTTCTTTTTTTTGTTTCTTTGCAGATACTTGGGTAGCAGGGTTGTGAAAAGAGTGCCCGAGTGTTAAGAGTTCTGTCTTCCTTCTTTGGTTTTGATGTTTTGGTGCCACTGGGCATTATCCCTTGCTGTAAGTGTTTCGATTATGTTTCTATATAATTCAACTCTTGTACATATGTACTATTGTATATTGGGAGCTAGCTAGCTGCCTGCTACTTTGAGAACAACATAACAATGTCCCATTTGCGGCGTCAACAACACCATCAATTCTCGTCTGGGTAAGCCTGCAAGAGAAGTTGCCGCTTTACAACTTCTAGATTTGTTTGGTAACCCACATTTCTCTATAAAAATGTGTTTGACTTTATCATGTCTTTAGTAGTTGATAGAGTACAGATTGACAAACTGAAGATTTCATTAGGCGTTGATGATGATTGTTATCCAGACTGGAATCCTGACCTCCTTGTGGCATGAAGGTCAGAGGAACTAAACAGATCATATTTTTTTTTATTTTATAGGATATGTGCTTTGTGTTCTGAGACACTGCCAAAAGATTTTTCTGACACTTGTAATCTGCAGATTCTGGCAATTGAGAAGCTTCCAAGGTTTCCACATACCATAATTCTCGAAGCTGGAAGCATCCATGTAGATGGAGAAGGTAACAATCAAGGCACTATGAAAGCTCGTTCTGTGCAAGCACAGTTGTCATCTTATTTTGTTAATCATAAATTGCTTTCTTCCTTTAGGGACTTGCCTCACTACTGAGGAGTGCCTGCTAGATAAAAACAGGAACCTAATTTGACGAAGGAGCAAATAAAGGATCAACTTAAGGCATATCTTGGAGTGACGAAGATTATTTGGTTCCCCCGTGGATTGTATGGTAAGAACTATACTTGGCTACTATCTAATGATTGGTTTACTTTCTTTCATTTGGGAATTAGGTCACTTATTTTTTACTTCAACCTAAACTATGTACCAACATGCTTGGCAGGAGATGATGAGTGAGACATTCGAGGTTTTGTAGAAGCGAATGGCAGCTGAAGGTTAAGAGCCATCGAGAATAGGAATGTTTTTTTATTCATGTGTAGCTAGCTAAGAATGCTCTTGTTTGGTGCATTATCTTGTTACTTGAATGTATTGATGCTTGAATAATGGTACTTGAATGATATATATGGATTAGAGTATTGTTTATATGGTAATATATTGAGCATTATTCTGGACAAACATTTATATCGATATTCTTCTTGTTGTTCAAGGGTTAGTCATACAACACAATACAAAACAATGTGTTGTATGAATGTAAAAGAGTTTAAAATTGAGGCTTCTCCTACAACAGTCACTAGTTGGTACCCAATTGATTACAGTATTCACACAACGGATAACCAAATATAGTTGTTGTGTGAACTAACAACCAACAACAAAAGAAAACAAAATTCTGTTGTGTGAGATTCATAACACACAACAGAAATAAAATGATCACTGTTGTCTGAGTAATCAACAGACAAGGGAGATCATTTTACTTCAGTTGTGTGTTACTTACCTCAGACAACAAATATTAAGTTATATCCGTTGTCTGTTAGGAATCTCAGACAACAAAGAATGAGTTATATCCGTTGTGTGTTATGAATCTCAGACAACAAAGAATAAGTCATACCTATTGTGTGTTATGAATTTCAGACAACGGCAAAATTTCATCTTCTGTTGTCTGAATGTGCCGAGGCATCGCCGCGCATGCCATGCCAGGCACATGCTGCGCAGAACTCACACAACGGAAATAGGTATTTCTGTTGAGCAAACTATTATCACACAACGGTGAAATCACCGTTGTATGATTTTTCAATCACACAACACTCACTTAGACCACGGTGACCTTGGTCATCACACAACACAAATCCACTGTCGTCTGATGACCTTTTTGTAGTAGTGACATGAAGATTTAAACTCATTGCATTCAATATTATGCAAAGCATCTCCAAATTTTGTGTACATCATCAGCTGCAGTGTGGAAGCTTTTGGTTGAAGTGGATAAAACGTTGATTCCATACATACATATTTTTTTTATTTGAGGATGATGCACCTAGATTAAGAGTCATAAACAAACAAGTATTGAGTTTGGTACTTTGCAAAGTATGAGGACAAACTTTGCAATTTGGATTCAGTTGGGTGAACGTGATTACATGGGAAGCATATTCTTTGTCTAATAATACATGTCATTCACTTAATAAACGTATTATTTTTTCTTCATTTATACGTAAAAAAAATTGATTTATTGTATAATGATGTTTGATTCATGATTGCATTGCCAAATAGAAAAAAAAAACAAAAGAAAAAGAAACAGATTTATAAAGGGTGGTAGTTAGGGTAATTTATAACAAAGATTAAATTAAAGTAATAGAAAATTCGAAGGGATGTGTGAATAGAGAAAAATAGTGTGTGAATAGCACATTAGCACCACCTCATATATACACACACACACACATATATATATATATGATAAATGCAAGTCCAATCTTCATTGCTATTTAGTTTTTTGCTGAAAGTCTAGAAATTTAGGTAGCCCATAACTTATTTTTACATCTTGTTAGGCTACAATAAAAATATGATAGAAAAAAGTGTATATATACTTGTAGAGACACTTTTGATCAGGGTTGTACGGCAGCGAAATCACCATGGCCGAGCCCAAAATCTTGTCCCCTTTGTCTGAGTAAGCGAAGACTAGGCCCAACAAACTTCGAAGGACCGAGAATCCTAGGAAGCTTGCTGTTTTGTTCTTCCCGGCAACTCTTCATATACGCACGACAATGAATTGAACATTTTAAAAGAGGCTGGGCAAGATGCGTGTGGCATGGGAGCTAGAAAAACATGAGTTTCAGAAGAAGAGATCCCAGGAGTGTTGTATACTGGTTGAGGTATAAGAGATAAGGAGTTTGAACATGAGATGAGTTTGAAAGGATGAAAAGCTATGGATGGATTTGGGAGAGAGGAGGCATGGGAGAAGAAGAGTGCTAGAGAGCTTGCTAGCACACTCCATTCTGATCCTTCTCTTGGTTAATAACATAGCTATTTATATGCGATTCCAGCAGCTAAAGGAATCTCGATGGAAGGTCTCTACTGCTGGGTAGAGAGATGGCTTGGGTTAAATGCATGTATTGGAATTTATAATGCCTCTTGGTCTGTCAGGTTTTGTCTAAAGAAGATTGTGGAATAGGTTTGGCAGATTTTCTGCCGTGAAATCTGCTGCTGGGATTACTATTGCAGGATTCCCGCTGCAGTCTCAGAATTTCTACTGTGCTGCTGGGATTATGTTCCTCTATTGGATTATGTGATGCGGCTGGAATCAGGAATCATATGTTTAGCATTAACTGTTTTGTTTGGTTCTAAAGGATTTGGGCTTAGGCTTTTGGGCTCTCTCTTCTTCACTTACCCGTATTAAGAGTTAGGCCATTGGGCATGAATTTTGGTCCCAAGTCCAAAATTATCAACGAGCCTAAAACTAATAACAGGCCTCATACAACTCTGTTACCTTCCACACCACACCCATTCTTGTAAGCCCCAAGTGCGTGAATGTGGCTTGGGTCCAAGTGCGTGGCGTGATGTTTGCAGGTGTAATTTGTCTTGAAATATGAATTGGGCTTAAAGCATGAATTGGGCTTGTTAGCTGGATTTTTGGGTGTCAACAATACTAAATGATGATGAATATATATATATATATATAGATATATATCTATCTATATATATATATAGGGCCCTTCTACTAAAGGATCCATTTTTTTTGCCAATTTAAGGGATAGCTTATTAGACCCACTTTTCAATCACTTATTCACCGTTTAGTATTTTTTTTGGTCATAATGTATAGATTAAATCTACAAATTTTCACCCAAATTGATGATCGTTATTCACATCTCCACCTTTCATCTTTTTAGTCCTAATGTATAGATCAAATCTGCAAATTTTCAGCCAAATTGATGATTGTTTAGGTATCGAACTAGTTTAAATCCATGGACGAACCGAATCTGTCCAACCTAAACCGTTCGTGCTTATAATTTTAAATCGCAGTTATGAATGCCTTAATGATTATCAATTTGGCTTAAAATAGGTAGAGGTGATCTACTCATATAGACTTAAAAACTGAATGGTTGAGATATGAAAAATGTGATTTTAGGGTTTAGGGTTAAGTTTAGCAAGAGCCACTATTCTAAGCACATTTCAAACATTGAGGTCTTGGCACGTGGGGAGTTGGTAGCCACTGTTCTATTAAATTAAAAATTGTTTAATAGAGTCTTGGTATTCACTATTCCAGACGTAGGTAGCAATATTTGGATGAGAAAATATAACAATCAAGATAATGAAGAAGAAAGGAGAGGAAAAGCAAAGACAGCCTCAATTTGGCTTCATGACCAAGAGTGGTTGATCATCTTGTCTGAAAATGAGACTGCAGTGCTTTGAAGTTAAAATTTGATGGTATTCCAGTTTCGTAAGTTGAGCACTAACATTTCCACTGAAAGATCCTTCTTATCCAATATAAATAAGATGAACTGGCTCTAGCATGGGGCTAAACCTCCCAGCATTCCAAATCCTTTTCTAATATATATATATATATATATATATATATATATATATGAACTGGCTAACTTGCTAAACACCCCTTTCCTTCATAGCCAATTCTTTGAATTTCCTAACTTTGCTTTTTCAAAAAAAAAAAAAAAAAAAAAAAAAAAAAAAA
>BDJD01000692.1:30810-49807 GCA_002564525.1 Rosa multiflora
GAACTCCCACGATTGTAGCAATCAGGGGGAGATATCGACATCAGGGGGAGTTATGATGTCTACATGTTCGATCTCGAAGAGTGAAGGACGTGTTGTGCTCTTTTTGTCCTTCGACCAGGATTATTTTTGTCCCACAGGGTTTTTGTTACCTGGCAAGGTTTTTAACGAGGCAACGGATGAAGCGTCACCACCAAGTTTGAGCGGCACAAGGGGGAGTGTTGAAGGAAAATCAAGTTTAGTGTGCCTTATCAAACTAGGAATAGGAATAGGAGAGAAGGTTCTAGATTTCCCAATCCTACACGGATTGGTATTCCTTGTAACATTAGAACTAGCACTTTGTAATCCCTATATATAGGGCTCCTATTCTCAATAATAACACACATCTCTCTCATCAATCTCTCTCAAATACATTATACTTAAACAAAACTAAATTTGAACTGCATAAGAATAATGAAGGTACCTTCAATCCGAGTCAGATGGAGCCTCAACTCTCTGAATATATGGGTTCGTAGTATACCAATCTTCTATGAATTGGGTGTAAATATGCTATGTTGCTGTTAGTATTTCTTTTCTCTGTTGATACAAACACTAGTTACTAAGGTGTTGTTGTGTACTTGCGTTTCCAAATCATATCAATGATAATTCCTATCTCTATCTCTTTCTGCCTATTTATTGATTTTTCCATTGTGGGGAGTCCAATATTTGAAGCTTTAAAGTTTTGGGTAGATGTAAGACATCTTATTTAAGATGCATTCATGCAAAAATGGTAGGCTTGGTCACCAACGGCTGTGGTAGAGAGGACTGAAAAATGACCCTAAACCATTTTAGGAGTTATTCTACCATTTCCAGAATTTACATTATTCAGAACTGGGTTGTGAGACTGAATTGGGTTTTGATCAGGTGGGCATGCTCCAGGGTGGTAAGATGTGCGGCCTCATGATCCTCAAGTTCAAGATGCAGCCAACCATGCTGTGAAGAGCCTTCAGCAAAAGTCCAATTCATTGTTCCCTAAAGAGCTTCAAGAGATTGAAAATGAGACAGGTCATTTTCAGCAAAAGTCCAATTCATTATAAGACAGGTCAGTAGTGATTTCCTTCAATGCATTTTTCCCGCTTATCTATCATTGCTTTGTTGAGCTCGATAGTTGGGGTAGCTATTGGTTGTGTTTAGCTGTAAGCTCCATTGAGTATTGGGTGATATTTTGTCGTCTTGGTTTGTCTTCGCAATTGGGGTAATGTGCTCCAGGGGAAGCAGTAACTCTATACATCACTACTACTAAAGTTTGAGAAGGAAATTTGCTTTACGTTTGCACTTTAGGTCAACTTATGTCCATCATATGTAGGAACTACAAGTAATTCAATGAACTTATTTAGTATGCCTCAGAGCCTTGTAGATGGTTGAAGAACAAAGAAAATCAAATATTGATTTGCCATTAAGAATCAAAAATTTTGTGTCATGAGCAGACGTTCGTAAACTTGATTCTATTTTTTCCTTTTTTGCATTATTTGTTTTATTTCTAACTACATGAGAAGACTGACTGATTACTCATGTTAAAATTGTGTGAGCAGGTGATAGAAGATCATGCCAAGTTCAACATGCTTCTTAAGCTGAAGAGGGGAGACGAAGAAGAGAAATATAAAGTTGAAGTGCACAATAACAATGAAGGTGCCTACAATCTGAATCAGATGGAGGCACAGCACTCATAAATATATTTGAGAGCCTTGTAGAATCCCAATCTTATATGAACTGGGTGTATGATACATGCTTTGTTTTCGTTGCTATTAGTGTTTCTTTTTATGCCTTGAACTCGTGATACACTCTTCCTAAAAATCAATACCAGCTTACTAAGTTCATGTATGGCATGGCAATGTTGTTGCTTCTTAACATTTGATCTGCCTTTTCTCGCTATCTATATTTTAATGTGTTTGTTTATGACTTGGCATAAGACCACATGTCGTAATTTCATTAAATAGATGTTAAAATCCTTTGGTTGGTCAAAAGTCTCTAAACCAATCGTTATTGTGCAAATTATTAAGCAGTTCTTGTAAAATACAGTTTGAACCCCTACTTTCTCTTTTGAAGATCTCACCAAAAACTGCGAAGTCAGTTTCACGAACGAGTGAATGTTCAACATTTTCTGTTAGATCTTGATGTCTTGTGCTTAAGCTTATGGTTATAGTTTTTTCTACTTCTTTCAATCCTCAAACTTGTTAATAACAAATAAGACATCGGCCTCCCTCTAACCAACAGTCCATGTTATGCTGAGCACAATTACCTTCACGAAGCTTGTGAACGACTGCTGACCAATATGATACCAATCAGAGCATCTTCAATAACAACCAGTAGGAATTTAGCTACCCTCGATAGAGACGAGAAGTTTTGTAGCAATAACTGCAAATTTCCCTCATGATTTCTGATCAACACAACCCGCACTTGAATCCTTCAGCCACCACATAATCAACAATGCCTACATTCATTGTTTAAAATAGGAAATCCCAGAAAATGGCTGATCTAAAGTACATATAGACAGTTTCAGACAAAAACAAAAAAATAGAGAGCATAGAATTAATGAAGTAGTACAAGAAGTGTATATATATATATATTTTTTGATAGGGTACAAGAAGTGTATATGAGGAGCATGGAAGAACACTTATTAAATACTGCATGATATATAGGAAATGCCTGCTCCATTGTGAATACAAATATTAACTAGTACATCACTTCATTTAATTTGGATTTTGAATCAAACTAATTGACTCTTGAGCTTCATTTTTCAATGGCAGTGATGATGACAAAGTTGTTTCGGAATCATCCTCATCATCCACTACTGGCATGTCTTGTGGATATAGGAAAGGTTTTGGAGGCATTTGAATGAATTCAACTTCTCCTTCAAGCATCTCTACTACTTTGTTCATCAAATTAGGACGGTCACTAGGCTTCATTTGTATACACCACAATGCTACGATGAGCATTTTCTTTGTTAGTTTCTTTTCCTCATCCGTGCATGGCATCTTCAATTTCCACCTCCTTTTCTTCATTGAACTGGTCATACACCCAAGAAGGAAAGTAAATTTGGCTCGTATTTGCTGCAAGTGCATTTAAATTCCTTCTTTTCCCTGCAATTTCCATCAACAACATTCCAAAGCTATAGATATCAGCTTTGTTCGACACACTTCCAATATTCTTGTAAAATAATTTTAGAGCTATGTATCCAATGGTTCCTCTTGCTGCGGTCAAAGTTAAACTGCTTTCATCTAATGGGCATAATCTTGCCAGACCGAAGTCTGAAATCTTCGAAACAAACTTCTCGTCAAGAAGAATGTTGTGTGGCTTGATATCGAAATACAAAATTTTCATATCACATCCTTGATGCAGATAATCAATACCACGGGCCACTCCTAGTGAAACTTCAAATGCTTCCTTGCAACTTAAGGAAATGAGTCCTTCCTTAGGAAATATGTGTTTATCAAGTCTCATGTACTCATATATAGGAGCACGCTTTGATCCCTCAGCACAATAGCCAATTAGTTGCACTACGTTTACATGAGGAATTCTTCCAATGGTAGCAACTTCATTCATAAAATCTTGTTCGATTCAAATTTGCTCACCACTTTTATTTTGTGGTGATAGCACCACCCTATTAAAACTTGCTATGTCATATAAAATTAAATGGATACTAAAATTTTTTTTTTTAATGAAACATCATGATTAACTATAATTATGTTTTATAACACATGACAGTTTTATATTGAGTGGTGGTATCACCACCAAAGTATTGGTGGTGAGCCAATTCCCAACCAATTTAGTTTTAATACTTCTAGGACTCGTTTGCACTTGGTTTCCCCAAACCCCTACAATCCGAGTTAGAGATCAAAAGCCCATAATCCAAGATAAAAGTGCAACGGTCCCATACTGGCATGGTCACACTACTACTACTTGGGCACAACAAAATGTAAAATGAACGAACAATAAACACTTGCTGATTAACCTCCAAGGACAATAATAGAATGGATTTACTCCATCATGACCATGTTATCATGAGAATGCATAACTGTTTCTGAACACACAACGTAAAGAAGAAAGGGTGATGGAAACCCAAGCCACACAGTAACATATCACCGTATCAGTCCATAAACTTTCAAGAAGAAAGCCCAAGACGCATTACAATTCTAGAATCCTACGCTTTCTTATATATAACTAGGGTGAGAACCCGATACTGCGGGGTGTTATAAATATTAATGTGGCTATTCATGTAATAGCAATTAGTGTTGCGTGATATACGCCAATTAAGATTAATTGGTGATTAACAGAATATAATTAGCGATTGATTGATTGTAATCTGACGAGTGATTGATGTAATCGTTAAATAGTTACCTTTTGTAAACCTGAGGTACTCCTATATAAACCTCATTGTGAGATGAATAGAATCGGTCCATTTCTCATACTTCATTCTTGGTGTCTAAACTCTCCCTCTCTCAAATTCTTTTATTATCGTTTTACAACACGTTATCAGCATGACAAGCTCTAGGATTCAGATTGCGAGTTGCGGAGAGAGGTGGTTCATCATTCAATCAAGAGAAGAGGCGAATAACTCCCAAGCTATTGGATTGGTTGGATTGGCAGAGAAGACAACATTCTCAGTTCTGCACAAATAAGATGAAGATTCATCCGTTGCCTAATTATTGAATATGAACAATCACCATGATGCATGAACCCCCAAATTTACTTTATTAATTTATTTGGTTGATACATATATATCTGTCATATATATTTGTTCATGTTTTTGGATTTGATTGACATATACCATGACACATTGACATGTATGATTCCTATTTAATATTACTATAATGCCAGAAGCGTTTATTCAAATCATTAATTGCCATAATAATGTGCATCATTTCCTGTTAATGCCGTATATTACGCTCATCACCATAATGATTTGATTATTGACTTTATGATATTTATTTACTTCATTACAATTTCTTAATGCTGTACATTAAGTTTATTGCCATAATGATTCTGTAATATTTATGGGGTTAATGAAGCGTTAATGCCAGAAGCATTTAAGAAAAAGAAGAAGACAGGTTAATGGTGAATATTAAATGAGGCTGAGTCAGAAGCTCAAATCAAGCCCAAAGTCACAACAACAAATCCGAGCCAGAAGCTCAAGCCCAAGTTGCAAGACCAGAACAGAAGCTCATCACATGATGCCATGACAAAAGTTATGAATCTTCTCAAACTAGGCTCATCCAGTTTGATGCGATGTCTAGGCAAGGTTCAGATGAGGCCGTGTACTTAAGTGAGCCTCGCTCCACCTAACCCATCTTTCCTTACCTGGTCGTATTCAATTGGAGTTACCGAAAAGGTTGAGTAATAACTTTTCATTCCTTGGCAGACCAGTTTGAGCCCAGCAGGCCCACTCTCCCTCAGCAGGACCTAGTAGCCCAGCAGGTCTCACACACCATTTGACTTACGCATGAAAGCCCCGGTCACAAGCCCGCAGACTAAGCCCGATAGGCTTCACTATCAAGCCTACTCCTTCTTTGGTCCAGCAGAATCAAAAATAAAAGGAAAAATGATTTCATATCGTAAATATATTCACCATATTTAATATGTGTAATTAATTTCCAGAAGCATTTATTCACATAATTGTGTGATAATTAATCTGTTAAATTAGTAGCATGCAATTAATATCTCAATTGATTTGTGATTTTTATTTATCCAAATTTGTGAGATTATTTCAATTTGCTCAATTCAATATTATTGTGTTACTTGTCTAAATTTCGCACTAGAATATATGTGTAGAAAATGCAGGTACCTAATGAACTAGAAGTTCTAAATGAACCAGTAGTTCATACATAAGTCGAATTTGTAGTTTCGATAATGCTATTTAAGAAACTTGAAGTTTCCTTTCATAAATTCACCACACATGATAAAACCAGTAGATTTTACATGTCTAATCGGATTTTTCATACCATGTTATAAGACCTGAAGTTCTCATTACTTGCTTATGGACGATATTACCTAAAGCACTAATATTATTTGTTCCTTTCTTATAAGAAATGTCAAAATCTCAACATGTTTGACTTTGTTGCTTTGAAGGTCTCCAGAAGAAACTATCTAAAGTGGACTCAAGATGTGAAAATTCATCTGACTACAAAGAAGATGAGATCAACGATCGATACTCATGACAATGTCGTCACTAAGGCTTTTAAGGCGAGTGCCATAATGTTCATAAAGAAACATATGAAGAAAGCACTCCAAGTTGAGTATCCGATGAAGAGGATCCACAGACTCTTTGGGTCGCTCTGGAAGAGAACTTTAACCACCAAATGACCATTTTCTTGCCTGAAGCAAGACATGATTAGCAAGATATTGAACAAGCCCATCTGCTCAAAAGAATACAAGGAGAGGCACTTTATTAATTCTCAGAATTGATCACTATCTTGTTGCTCACTGAAATGAACAACAACCTCCTGTTGAGGAATGATCAAGCCAAGCCCATCGGTACCTGAGCAGCACTTTTGCTTGAAGGAATTGATGTTGCTTATCGCAAACCTAATCTCGAAAGGAGAAATTGTGACCGTGGAAGGGACAAAGAGTCTGATCTTTTTAGACAAGTAAAGAGAGGTGGGCCCATAAATGGCCCATATAACCGGCCCAAAACATGGCCCCATGTTATATTGCCCCTGCCTAACAAGCAAAAGTGGAAAGGAACACTGGTTCGGCCCGCCGCCACCAAAATCAGCATGATCTTTGTTATCAATGTGGAGGAATTGACTGCTGGTCCCACACCTGTTGTGCGATAGCCGAAGCAGTAAATGAGTATTACGCCGGTCGCGGAACTCGAAATACCAACTTTATTAAAGGGTCATTTTCTATTGATTCCACACTAGAGATCATGGATTTTCAAGCAGTTACTAAACATATCGAGAATTAGAACTTGAAGACATGGGTATAATTGGCCCCTTGTGCCATATTTTAATCTTAATGAATGAAACATCTTCAGATTTTGGTGATTTATGTTTTCAATTATTTTGGATTATAGAAATGTGGTTATGTTCGAATATATTTAATTCAATAAACTTATTCATACATGTGATCCATTGAATTAAATAAATGAATAGGCATGTCTTGTGGGGAAGTTTGTTGTCTGGTTAAAAGTGATATTACGCACACCATACTCCCATATCGGAGATATTTTTCAAACTTATTGTCTATTCATACCTCTGTGACAACCGTATCAGGGCAATCCAACCTGATAGAGGGTTATGGCAAAACCCACAGTATGTTGTCCAATGGTACTGAACCTACCATTAATGAGGCCTTATAATCTCCACGTTCCAAAAGAACGTTATTGAGTATTAAGGTTATTTGAACCAACAGTTACCACGTTGAAACCACTGAGAAAAATGCGTGGAATATCTTTGCATAACCTCCGAGTGTGCGGCCAGAAGCGTACATTGGAGAAATTGAAACCGGTTAGCTAGAAGCTAACTAATTCAAGCAACTACTTGCTATGGCATGACCTTTTGGGACACCCAGGTCAAAGTATGATGCACCGTATCCTCAACTCATAGCAGGTGCATCCCCTTCTGAATAAGGGGCTTGTATATAATGACTCACTATGCCATACTCGTTAAGAATATTTAATACTAGACCATCGTATGCAAAGACTAGTACATACACCACCATTTTTCCGCACAGAATGCAGGAGAAATTTGTGGACATATCCAACCACCATGTGGACCAGTTAAATATTAATGGTTTTGGTTGATGTATCGACAAAGTGATCACATGTTACACTACTGTCCATAAGAAAATACTGCTTTTGCTAAACTCTCACCCAGATCATGAAATTGAGGGTTCACCACTCGGATTATCCCATAAAGTCTATAAGACTTGATAATACCGGAGAGTTTACATCGAAGTCTTTCGATGATTATTGCATATCCCTTAGGGTTAATGCTGAACATATAGTTCCCTATGTTCACACCCAAGATGGTCTCGCAAATAGAATCTTGGTAATGCGCACCAAGCTCCTAGTTTTTGCGTGGGGCTATGCAATCTTGCATGCAGCTATGTTGGTCCCGTTGAGGCCCACTGCTACCAACCTTACTCAGCGTTATAGCTGGTGACTGGGTACGAACCTGATGTTTCGCACTTACGCACATTTGGGTATGCAGTCCTCGTGCTAATTGTGCCGTCACAACGTACAAAATTGGGTCCTCAACAAAGGATGGGCATACATGTCGATTATGAATCTCATCCATTATGTGCTCTTTAGAGCCCTTGACAGGCGATCTCTTTACCGCTAGATTTGAGGATTGTCACTTTGATGAGACAGTCTTCCCGCCGTTAGGGGGAGATAAGAACGTTACCGTTCCTGATGAACGACGTGAATTGACGTGGAATGTCCCCACTATGTCTCATCTTGATCCCCGAATCGCACAATGTGATAATGAAGTGCGGAGAATTCTAGATCTACAGAGTGTAGTCCAAAATATGACGAGATCATATATACTTGCTGCAAATGTGCCTGCAAGGATAGACGTCCCTGTAGGATGTGTCGTCCCAGATAGACGAGGTACGACCATGCCGGCTAACCAGTCATATATCCCTGCCCTAAAGTGAGGTGAACTATTAGGTTCGAAGGATTCTTATCCCTAGAAGAGGATAAACTTGGCACAAACAAATCCTCTTGACATCGCAATCTCAAACTGATTCATCTCACGAGATAAATCCGGATTATGGGTACATCCTAGAAAAGACTATGTTGGGGGACGCTCCAACATTTGCACTCCCGAGAATAGAGAAATCTCGGTAAATTTAGTGAGATTTGGAATTGGAATGAGATCATCATCGATGATGTGTTTGTATTTGCGGTGGCCACCGAAACTATAACAAGCAATGCAATTGAACCTTGCTTTGTTGATCAGATTCAGTGAAGAGATGACTGGCCAAAAAGGAAAAAAGCAATCCAGGTCGAATTAGATTCCTTGATAAAGAGAAAGGTGTTTGGACCTGTTGTTCCTACACCTCCCCATGTTAAACCCGTAGAATTTAAATGGGTATTTGTAAGGGAGCGTAATGAGAAAAACAAGATTGTGATACACAAGGCTCGTGTAGTGGCGCAAGAATTTTCTCAACGCCCTGTGATTGATTACGAGGAGGCGTATTCTCCCGTAATGGACGTCATAACGTTCCTCTACCTTATCAGTTTGGTAGTTTCCGAAAAACTGAATATGCAGCTTATGAATGTGGTCGTAACTTATCTCTATGGGGATCACGATACAGAGATATACATAAAAGATCTTGAAAGACTTAATATACTTGATGCAAATAGTTCTAGACCACAGAACACGCTCTCCATTAGTTTTGAGGCGTTCACTTTATGGATTGAAACAATCCAGACGGAGGTGGTATAACCGTCTAAGTGAATATTTAATCGGGATGAGATATGTGAATAATAAACTATGTCCATGCGTGTTTATTAAGGAAACAAGTTCCTAGTTTAGAATTGTGGCGGTCTATGTCAATATCATGAATTTGATTGATACTCCTGAAGAGATCAAGGAAACCACAAAGCACCTGAAGTTGGAATTTGAGGTGAAAGGCCTTGGGAGAACAAATTATTGTCTCGACCTGGAGCCCGAGCACAGTGCAGATGAAATTTTGGTCCATCAACCAAATTACATCCAGAAGATGTTAAGATGCTTTAATGAGGATAAAACCAAGCACACCCATGGTTATCTGAAGTCTAGAGAGAATCGTATCGTCCTGCAGATGATAACGAAGAGATATTGGTGCCAGAAGTCCCATATCTAAGTGCAATAGGCGCATTATTGTACTTGGCTTAATTCCCTAGACAAGACATCTCATTCGATGTGAATTTGTTAGCTAGATATAGCTCTGCGCCAACACGCTGCCACTGGAATGGCATAAAAGACATTTTTCGCTACCTTAGAGGTAAGGCGGATATGGGCTTATTTTATCCCTATGCATCAAGGAATGGATCAAATCCCCTTGATCCTCAGAATGATGCTTGCCTTGTTGGATATGCTGATATAGACTATCTATCAGACCCGCACAAGGCACGTTCCCAAACTGGTTATGTCTTTACCATTGGGAATACTGCAATTTCTTGAAGGTCTACTAAATAGACACTTGTTGCTACCTCTTCGAATCATGCTAAGATACTAGCTCTTCATGAAGCAGTATGTGAATGTACATGGCTAAAAGCCGTTACAAAGCATGTTCGAAGCACATGTGAACTGCATTCCACCACTGATGAACCAACCATTATCTACGAGGATAATGCTGCTTACATAGAGCAGATAAAGACGAGTTTCATCAAAGGAGACAACACCAAACATATTGTACAAAAGTTCTCCTTCAATTAGCAACAACAGGAGCATTAGAAGATTGAAGTTAAGCAGATTTGATTTGAAGACAATCGTGCAGACCTCTTCACCAAGTCACTACCACAGTCTACATTCTAGAAGCATGTCCAAGGTATTGGTCTACGTAAACTATCTGAATTACCTAACATGTAATTTTCAGGGGGAATCGAAATTAGGGGGAGTATCCTGAAGCATACTCGCTTGACCATCGTGTACTCTTTTTGTCCTTCGTCCAGGGTTATTTTGTCCCACTGGGTTTTGTTACCTGGCAAGGTTTTAACGAGGCACATCGTTAGCATGGTCACCCCACTTACTGCATCCAGAAGATGCTTCGATTCGACATATATATGCATTTGCTCATCTTTTTCCTTCGACCACGGGTTTCTCCCACTGGGTTTACCGGGCAAGGATTTGGTGTAGCAAATCTAATGCATCCCTCTCGTAGACATACTACCTACTTATGGTGCTGATAAGAAGACTCCACCTATTTCTGAAGCTGTGATACTTCTACTCCACACTCAAGCGCGTTGTGCTCTTTTTCTCCTTCGACCAAGATTGTTTTTTTCCCACAGGGTTTTTATTACTTGGCAAGGTTTTTGACGAGGCAACTTAGAAGCGCATAGCAAGGGCAACACTATTGACATGGAATATCCAAGGGGGAGTGTTATAAATATTAAATGGTGATTAACAGAATATAATTAGCAATTAATTGATTGTAATCAGACGAGTGATTGATGTAATCGTTAAATAGTTACCTTTTGTAAACCTGAGGTACTCCTATATAAACCTCATTGTGAGATGAATAAAATCACTCCATTTCTCATACTTCATTCTTGGTGTCTAAACTCTCTTATAAAAAAATGTTCAAGAATCCTTTCAAATATTGCACAGAAAAAACCTTAAAACACTTCATGTTTAAGCTCTTTATGTTCCGTATAAAAGAATCCTAGTACAATTGAAGAGGGGAATATCAACATGACCTCTTATGGAAGAAAAAATTACAATTACTGAATATGAAAGAGCATAAAATAAAGTAACCGAGAAAAATGCTCTTACATGATCCTGGGAAATTTAAGCAGCAATCATAAAGCAGCCAAAAAAACTAAACCAAAACAGGGCAAATATGTCGATGAACTCAAAGTAGTTTAAGGCTGCAAAGCTAATGTGACAAACATGACCTCAACTGATAATTAAAAATATATATATTTATATATATATATATATATATATCAGTAAGAGTAGAGTATCCAAGTTAACCTCTATATGAAACGAAATTGTTTAGAAGTTGCATTAAAATGCAGCCTTTGTTCAAAAGATGGTGGCCGGGTTTGATTTCATTACAAAAGATCGCCATGCAGGCGATAAAAAAGGATCTTCATGACTTCATTGGTCTTTAATTCACAGTCCAAAAGTGTGTAAGCCATTGTCTTATAAAAAAAATAGTTATTGAAATTCTGGCACAAAGTATTTCCAAGTAGGAAGCAAAAAGTATCTGCATGGCGTGTCATTGATCTTCTACTGATATTCTTCTAAATATGGTCCTTCAGTCTTCAATCTTGCTTGGCATGCACTTGCTGCAATTTTGGGTGTCTTCGCTATTCTTATGTGCATTGAGGAATGGATAGAATGGTGGTTAGTAACAATTATACAGTAGAAAGAAAAGGAGGCTATCTGTAAGTGATAATTAGCTATAAAATTGAGAAGAAAAACACTTCTCTAAAAATAACAACTCTAAACCTATTTAGTCAAGGCTGAAAATACCAATATGCTTAACTCAAAACCTAATAGCTTAGATAATGCTACTTATAGATAACTTAAAATATAAGAAAAGGGTAGGAGATATATAATCCTAGTTATTTCTGAAAAACAATGCAGGTCTAGTTCAAAAGAGAGGAATAACATTGCCCAATGGCCAATGCAGTGGAAGTGCTCATTTTCAACATAAACCACACTTCAGCAGATTAATTAGAGAAAATAAGAAGCTTACCTTCAACATAGATACTGTAACAGAAAATTTGCTTGAAGCAGAAATAATAGTAACTACTGAAACCTGCAAGAAGAATAAATCAGCACAAATTTCAATTGAAGCCAAAGAAAGAAAATTAAAAATATGAAAAGGCAACCATTTTTATAGGGTTGAGGTAAACAGCATAAAAGCTTGAGGCTCCCAAATTCGTAAAAATGGAGGGTAGTTCCAGTTGGAAGGGAATAGGAAAGTCAGAAGTTTAAGTAATCCAAAAAGAAATAGAATTAATGAAAACAATACTTCGGGATTGACATGGTAGTCATCTCATCCTTCGGGTTATTGGCACATCTTGTTTTAAGTTAGTTGGTCCAAGTCTCAATTTTTGGAAATCCTTTACTACTATTAAATCATAATTGCTCTATATCAGAACACGAAAGTAATTGATTAAATAACACCACAATATTAGATAGACCTCCCACTATGTCAGAAAAGTAATCAGACGACAGAGGAGATCTGTCGTCTGATCAAAAAACATTCTGTTGTCTAGTACAGTGCCGTCTCTTGGGGGTATCAGACGACAGATTTCCTCTGTCGTCTGATTTTTCAGACGACAGAAGGTTTTCAAGTTGTCTGTTGTCTGATTAAACCCAAGACATGTGTTTGATGAATTCAGACTGCAGTTATCTGTTGTTTGTAATGACTTACAATAACAGTTCTCTGCTGTTTGTTTTGTATTCTAATAACACTTAACTGTTATTTAAACTACCAACACAAGACAATTGTTTGTTGTTGTACATTCATTTAAGACACAATTATATGTTGCTGTTTTTGTTTTGAGTCAACAAAAGTTTATATATTTTGTCTTTGTTTTTATTGTCAGACCACATTTTCCTGTTGTTTGAGTGGGAAAATAACAATAGATTTTTCCTTAATTCTGTTGTTCTTAAGTAGCTCCAACAACATATTTTGTGGCTTTGATTTAGTGGTTGCATGGTATTTCAAATGTCACATTTGTATTACTATTAGGATGTAATCTGGAAACTACACAAAAGGCATATATTATTCATTTTGTCATTATAGCCAACAAATACATCCATAATTGTTTCATACATAAACCTAATGAGCATCTGCTCAATAAACTCATAAGGCAAAAAACTACCATCTAGAGCAACTACACTAATTTAGAGTGACTAAGTAGCAAAAGCTTTAATTTAGCCAATTATGTAACAGCTATGATTCTTTAAGCGGATAATCCTCCAGAGATATCAGCTAATTGAGGCATCAAAGTTTTGAAGATGAGCCATTGTTCCATATAATTCTTGCAATCTGCATATCACACAAACACAGAAATTTAGCAAAGCTTCCTCTTGTTCACAAAGGCACTCCATTTAAGTATGTCAAGTTCCTCACCTACTAATACTTCATATCAGAAGCATGTAAAACCATAGAACAAGAGAACACATTTCTGTATCAAGCCTATATTAAAAGATTTAAATCGTACTTTACAAGTACTAATCCACATGATCACAAAGAAATATATTAGATCTATACTTTTGAAACTTATATCTTAAATTCTCTAAACCATCAATGAAAAAACTTCAATCTTCCAAAATATCTCCTCTGTGGTGTTATAAGGCCTAATATTTTGACAACATATTCCAATAAACAAAAGCCTAACAATCAAACATGTTCCATACAGAGGAGGCCTTTCATTTTTTTTCGAGTGCAAAGTGCAAACCAAAAGAAAGCAGTAATATTTGTTAAACTATATTAGTAGATGTTCCTTGTCAGAGGAAGAAGATTGACAAGCTAGACTGATTCATACAAGGTAAAGTAGGCAAACATTGTACATATATCACAAGCTTTCTACTATTATCATTATTGACTAACATCTTACTGGACACATTTGTGGATTGATACAAGGTAAAGTAGGAAATAGATCAAACACACTTTTGAAGACTTGTATATACACACATGTGTAATACCATAAGAAGATCATGATAGAAAGAATTGTTTCACATAATTTTACATGGCCAATAACACAGACTAAGACTACTCTTGTAACTTGGTTTCATATTGCATAATCTAGTAGAGATAAGAAAGCATGTTTATACGGGATCAAAGTACAAGATTGTGGATTAAGGATATTACATAAAAGAAATACCTTATCTCCTATTCATGAGCTCCAAATGTCAGAGTGAGTCACTCTACCATCACCCTTGGTTGATCCAGATGCTTGGCTTGTCTATTGATTTAGCAGTGGTTCCCATGTTCTACCCCTAGTATCATACTCATCTTCAACACCATAGTCAGCTTTATGAGTATATATCATGCCTCGTAGAATTATTACTAGTAGCCGAGATAAAGCCTGACATTGCAAGAAAGATGTATATAAGAAACAACAACAAAATAATCATAAACAGGAATGCTCTCATATGCTAAAAGGCAGTCATGTTTTCTAACATAAAAAAATAATAATAAAATAAAGCAGATCCTGAAACTGAATACTTGGGTTTCAGCTTTTGTGAATGAAAGAGGGCTATTGATCTTAATACTATGCACTAGAGAGAGCAACAACATACCTGTATTCCAACAACAGCTATCCCAACCCATGCCACTTACAGATTTCATTGTTCTCTTCAATGACAGATCGAAGACCCTCAAGGTCACCGGTTAACTCAAATGGAAGATCCCATGTAGGCATGATGGGTTTTTTACTTCAACAGTGTCTGAACTCTTTGAGGACTTTTAAAATGATACCTGAACTTTCAAAGTTATCAATGTGATACCTAGACTCATTTTTTAGTATCAACGTCGTACCTACGGTCAATTTCCGTCACGGAACAGTTAACTATGACCACGTGTCCGGCATGTGAGGCACAAAATAAGGGTAAAAGACTAATTTACCCTCAAAAGTATTTTTTTATTATTTTTTATTCTTTATTTTTTTGTTTTCTTTCTTTCTTTTTTTTCTTTCTTGTTTTTCTTTTTCAGCTTCTTCTTCCCTCTGCTTTGTCCCTCCGATTTGAAGCAGAGTCTCTGGTCCAAATGTTAATTAAGGACGTTAAGCAAATCTGAAGAATTTCTTCATGCAACAGGGAAGAACCATGATCATCTCCTTCTCACCCTGGTCTTGAATTAATACGTAGCCCATGGTCATGGGGAAGTGGTGGCTTCGGTGGTGAGAGGTAGGAAAAGGAATGGATAGATCTGGTGGCTTTGTGTTTCCAAGGAGAGAATGATTATTAGGGTGAGTGGCGGTGATCTGGTGGCTTTGGCTTTCAGTGGCTTTGAATTCGAACCTTGCTCTTTCTCCACTCCCACTGATGCATTTCCAGCTTTCTCTGTATTTTTCACTATTCAAATATCCGGATCACAACTAAAACGCTAGTCAACTGAAATCAAACCAAACAGTGTTAAACAGTTAACAGAAAATCCAGTCGGAATCTTCATCAAGCCAGTGGCGGGGACGCTACTTGCCGTCACGGCAGCCGTCAAATCGAATCCTCTACCGGTCAGCTAAGACGACGTCGTCACGGCCGCAACGGGGCCAACCGAGTTGGACCGGAGCGGGCGGCCGGGGGAGAAAGCGAACTCGGCGTCGGCGTAGGAAGAGGAGGCGGGGAAGAGGTCGGAGGAAGAGGGGGAGTCGCGGCGGTAGTGGAGTAACAGCGCTGGGGATTCGGTTACAGTTTATGGTGATGAGGAAGCTGTTGGTAGGATTTTCTGTGAGATTGGGGATGGTGAGTAAGTAGAGTAACAGTTTTCGTAAATTGATTGGGGGTTTCTTGGAAGATGATAGGCTGGGTTTCAAGATTGGGGTTTTGAATCGAAGTCTCAGTTCACTTTGAAGATACAAAATTGATTCTCTAGTAAGTTATTGTTTGTTTGGTGAAAGATGAAGCAGTTGTTGTTTCTGGGTTTATGATCTCTTTCTGGATACTTTTTTTTATGAATTTGATTTTGTAAGACCTGCATTTTTATTCAATTCTTCATCATATGTCTCTGTTCAGATGATGGCATCAAATACTCCTCTACACTGCCAGTGATTTCATGGTGGGATCAGATTCAGATGGACCTGGGTTTCGTAGGATATGAATATCCAATGAGGCTTGGCTTGTCTTCAGAAGGAAGAAGAAGCTGAAAAAGAAAAAAAGAAAGAAAGAAAGCAAAAAAATAAATAATAAAAAAATACTTTTGAGGGTAAATTAGTCTTTTACTCTTATTTTGTGTCTCACGTGCCGGACACATGGTCATAGTTAACGGTTCCGTGACGGAAATTGATCGTAGGTACGACGTTGATACGAAAAAATGAGTCCAGGTATCACATTGATAACTTTGAAAGTTCAGGTATCATTTTAAAAGTCCTCGAAGAGTTCAGACACTGTTGAAGTAAAAAACCCAGGCATGATAAAACATGTTAACTTTATTGGGTAAACAAGCACGTGAAAACTCTTGTAGATATTACTGAAACAATATTCAATATTGTTAACGAAGCAACACCTTGTCCCAATGGCAATCTATTGCTATGAACGCTACCAAAGCTGCTTCCACTAGAGTTAGTACCATTATGAGTAGACTATACTAAAGATAACAAAGAGTTAAGGAAAGTGTAGGATATAGAATCCAGAGCTGAAACTTTTGAATAAAATTTAAGTTTATACAATCCAACTTGCATCATATAATTCATTTAAAAACTTTGACCAAAGTTTAAAACTTGTGGCGATACAACCTATGAAAGTAATGCCATGGAGCTAAGCCCCCACTCCCATAAAAGAGTATATGAACCTGCCACCAACAAAAACACATATATCAAATCAAAAACCATATTTCTCCCTCTGGAAACTTCCAACCAATTCTAAACATGTAATTACTCAAAGCCAGATTCAAATAACCCAATTACTCACAGGCCCAAAAACTTTGAGAAACATATGCACATGTTACATGGTGTTCAAACATGCAATTCTCTAATGCTCAGTATGTAATATGATGATTTGTTAGATAGGTTCATAAACAAATGTTGCAGTTGCTTTAATCAACAAGAAAAACCAACAAACCAACAAACTAATTAATGGCATTTCTATTCTTCTATTATACAAAGGTCTAGATCTACAGCTAGCTCTTAATCAAATAGCATAAACACACACCAAACTTATCATTTTCAATGTTTATTTCTAGTTTTACCCATAACATACTTAAAGCAGACGTTTGTTATCATGCACCAGTCTAAAGAAAATTGAAGATCCCATTTCTAATTACAAACTGAGAGAAAAGAATCAAATTAGTATTGCAAATTGCTTTCAATATTCTTTAGTTAAAGTAAATGATTCTTGAAATCTAACAAGAGATTTAAGTATATCAGTTTTCAGTTATTACTTCAACAGTAAAGACCTAACATTCCCATGTGTTAATGTTGGGGTTCAGTTTTTATGCTTGTGTCCTAATGAGAACATTGGATTGTGCAGGGACTAGTTCCAACATATTCAAAATAAACTCAAGCACCACTTATCTGGGAGACTACAAACATGAATCTTTTGTTCTGTTGGGTAGTGCAGGGACTAGTTCCACCATATTCTAAATAAAATGATCAGCTCAAATTTGAGAGGGGCTACAAATTCAACACGTCATCTTTCTTCATAAACCCATATGCAAAGATAGTTTGACAAAACCAGTTTTAAACAAGAACATAATATTAGTTATAAGAAATGAATTTACATTTTGGGGACCAATGATGTTGTCCAAGAACGCAAGTAGATATCATCTCCGTCATCTGATAGCTCACACTGTCATCCCTAATATCTCTCTCCACGTTCAAGTTCCTCCAGCAATTTAATATTTCTTGGAACTGCAGGGAAACTCAATTGACTTAAGGATCCACCGTTGACATAACCAAAAGACTTAAGATTCATGTTTACTCTGCTAAATAAATTTTACTTCAATGTTGAATAGTATCAGTTTTTCCATGATCAAGATAGCATATAATTGGCTCACAAAATCAGCCAGAAAACCAATACAAAATTCTTCTTGCATACCTTATCATCAATATAATAATGGGCATATACACATGACCACTTAACGTTATTCTATTTGACAACCTATAAGGTCCAAACCATGGCTGCCTTACTCTACTGTCCAATTGATACGTGCAAAAGCAATCGCCAATTTAAACCCTGAAAAATGTAGTTGTTAGTATAGAATAAGCAGGGATCGTTCAAGCCGGGGATTGAGGGTGCTAACATGTGAGAAACAAATTAATAAAACAATATACAAGTTACGAAAATTATAAGAACATTTACAAGTTTACACGAAAATTAGAGAAACAACAAAGAAAGAATTAGAGAGAAAACATACATGTCACACGAAATTAGAAGACAAAGAATGAAAACAAACATATATATATACTCACACAATTCGAAACAAAGAGAGAATTTGAGTTAGAAAAGGTTATGGAAATCCTACTCCTATTTATACACAATTTACAAGTCATAATTATATTAGGAATCCATATACAACAAGGAATACTACTTCTATAAGGATTAGGAAGTCAAATACAAGTAGAAAACAAATTAGAAGCCAAGTCAAATTAGGACTCCTAAGTCAAAACTAACTCTAACTACTTTCCCTAAAA
>BDJD01000692.1:57206-79057 GCA_002564525.1 Rosa multiflora
TTCCACAGGTCTCCTAGTATGAGTAGAACTCCATATGCAAGTAGGTTTCCTAATTGAATACTGCTTCCTTTTCCGAGATGCTTCCACACTCTTCCGGAACCTTCTTGAGTAATCCTTATCCAACAGGGACTCCTTGTCAAACTAGGATTCCTTATCTGAGTAGGATTGGGTTTCCTTGTCCAAGTAGAACTTCAAATTCCGCGACTTAAGAGTTTGAATCCAAGTCAGCTTCTGATTCCTACTCCAACTAGGATTCCTTTTCCTAGTCAAACTGGGAGAACTTCCATTTCTTCATTTCTTCTCATTTCTGCGCCACTTGTGCTTCCTTAGCCATTTTTGGACCTTGAGACTCCATTTTCACCTGAAAAACACTAACTAAGTTAAATTGATCAAGATAAAGGAAATAACTTAGCAAAATATAGGGTTTAAACATTATTAACGTCGCATTTTATGCTCCTATCACCAATAAACAGTTAAACTTCAGCCTTTTACTACAAAAAACCAAAAGCAAGAATATTCACAAAAGTAAATTGAATTACCAATCCTCTCCTCAAATTTTTGGACCAAGGTAAATCCAATTACTTTACGTACTCTAGGAAAAAATGATGGCACAGAGCATTAAAGACAAAACATGTGATACTAGAAGACACACATGTAAAGCCTGGACATGACTATATGAGATATTAAGATAAGCACAAAACACACTCTGTATAAGTATTCAGATAAACCATACATGGTTCACAACTATGCACAGCATATACAAAATCATGCATAATCATTTAATTAGCTGACCACCCCGATATTTCTGACTTATATATAAAACCTTGCATTCACAATTCCTGACTGATAAATACAAGCAAGAACTAGAAACTTGCATGTGCCGAACTGCCGATAGAAAACAGTAGTTGGAAGCCTTAAAATAGTCTCTACAGCACACCATCAAAGTTGAGAATCGGTACATGAAAGCTCTCTAATGAGTTCTGCACTTATGAAAGCTCATTCAACTTTACAATGAAAATTCCAGTTGAAAATACCAACATCGAAAGACATAGAAGCAAGAAAATCCGTGCTCGCAGACAATCTCTTTGATAAAGATTGTAGACTTAAATATTCTATTGCTAATTTCACAAAGAAACTCATATAAAACAACAAAATTGCAACAGCCATACCTAAAAGTTAACTATGCTTTCCGCTACGATACTCAAACTTTTCCTGCAAAAGCAACATAAGAAAAAACATAAATTACAAACCAAGCCAAAGTAGCAGCAAAATTTTAAAAATTGAGACAGGAATTCCCACCTTACCAAATGAAAGTAAGCACAAATACCATAATACACAAAGCAGTACTCTCTTTGATAAAGATTGTAGACTTAAAAATTTGATTGCTAATTTCACAAAGAAACTCATATAAAACCATTTGAAAAGAGATTAGTTTTTCATTACTTAAGATCTCATGTAGACGACCCACCTTACCAAATGAAAGTGAGCAGAAATACCATAATATAGAAAGCAGTGACCACAATGCCATAACACTTTCTAAATCTTACGTTTATCTGTCTGCAACATCCATTGCACACAAAGGTTTTCAATAGGCTTTGAACTTTCTCAAAGTTATCGCACCCATTCAAGCCATAAAACGTAGCAGCCAAAATCTAAAAAACATAAGAACCTACATACTGAGATTACCTTTTAATTCAAATATTGCAGCCGCTATTGCAGTGTTGGGCTCCAAGATTCGCAAACATAAACTGATAAGGACACCCAGATTTGCCCAAATCCGCACTCTAATCATGAGAAGAAGAAAGAATCACAAAAACATTAACTCAGAACAAAAACAAAAGCAAAAAACTAAAACCTTAACTTCTAGATGAAAATCTAATTTCGAAAATCCCTCACCTTGACACTGTCGAATAATTGATGATGCAAATTGATGGTCTGATCTGATTTCCGAACACTCGATGCTTGGATAGTCGATGTCGCTCTACCCGGTTTTGGCTTACCAATAACCCAAACGAAAAAATAATAGTCAAGCCTCCTCTAATCTCTTGAGTCGCTGGTGGAGAATTCCATTAAGCCAGACGCGAATGGAAACAGCAAGTATGTTGGGGTTGAGGGGGAGACTAGATTTGGGTAAGGATTCTCAGATTTGAGAGGTGGCCGAGTTTTGAGAGATATCGATGGCTGAGTTTTCCTCGAGACACCGTGAGCTTCTAGTTTTTGGTTGCTGAGAGAGTTTTAGACAGTTAATGTTTGTGGGAATGAAAAACACGAAGGTTTTGTGTTTTGCCAAAAGAGACTTAAAATCAAAAAAGTCAAACTCACCTCATTCAGACAACACAATTTCTTAGATGTGTTGTCTAAATATCACCCATTGAATAGTCAGCTATAGGGTTTGGGCAATTGAGAGGGAAAAAACTTTAATTTGTTGGAGGGAAATCTAAAATTTTTGCTAGAGTTCATTTTAGAAAATTTCGTCTGAATCTGACCATATCTTCAAAATGAAACAAGCATGGTTTCTCATTGTATTCAGACAACACATTTAATTTATGTGTTGTCTGAAAAACTCAAACGACAGAAAATGACCATTCAGTTGTTTGATAGCTTTTTTGGCATAGTGTCCTCCCTCTAATAGGATTACTTGTTCAAACCACACCACAACAAAATATTGTTCCTTCTGATTATTGTTCATTAAAAATGCACGTCGACAGATTTAATGGCTGTTCAGATCAATAAAAACATACAAACTAAAAATTACCAGTAAGAAATATAATAAAATAACAACAGAAGATTTAAACTTACATTCATAAGATATAGCTGGACATCAATTAGTAGCATTATGATTATATATTACTGCAATAAGTTCTTCCATACCGTAATCTTCCTATCCTATCGAGTTTGTTGGGACCAGTATCTCTTTGCAAATATTCAATAGCGCGGGGATTCAAATCTTTGGCAAAACTCATTTTACAATCTTTGCTGCAGAGATAGCTATTGTACCAACTCAAGAGAAAACATCACCTGTCAGTCCCAAAGAAATAACACTTCATGAAACTAAGCAGCTCAAATTGATGCTTAAAAATTGTAAGCAATTCAATGTGGAAGTAAAATTCAATTCTCTGTGATAATTGATAACATACCCTAATTGATACATGCCACATTGTCAGACCCCACTTCGAGGAAGAAGTATTTGTAACCGGGTTTATAATGGAAATCGTCTCAAAACATTGGCAGACCCCACTTCGAGAAGGAAGTACATGTAACCGGCCTTATAATATTGCCACATCGGCAAACCCAACTCGAGAAAGAAGTTTCAAACCGACTTTATAGTAGTCTCAAAATCTACCCTTCGCTCGTGGGTTCGGTGGTCAACACACCGTCGTAGTCGTCGGTCTTTTTCTTAATCACTCTAAATATAAAGCCAACATCAGCACTCCTTTCTTCACATTCACTTGCTTGCTTTCTTTCTTTGTTATTGGCTTTCCATTTTTTCTGCCACCAAATAGCTGCTAGCAAAATGAATTTTTCTGCTGCTATTACAAAACTGCTGCAGCTAGTTCAGAAACCTGGCCCATTTCATGGTCTTCCAACTCCTCCTGACCCAGAAGCAGTGGTGCCCGATCATCAAGTACAACGGCGCCAAAACTTTGACTGGGCTAAGATAATTGTGGTGTTTAGCTTGGGATCAGCAATCGACATAGCTCTCCTATCAGTCCAAGTTCACTCCCAACTTCCTATAATCTTCTACTTTTTCGAGCTTGCTATCTTGCTTGCATTTACTTGTTTCTTCATAAGCAAGTTGGTTCATACAAATTGTCCACTAGTCGCTCAGGTGCTCGAGCGATTTGGCATCTTCTTTGGCGTCAGTGCGTTCTTCATATCCATCACAGTTCCATTTCCAGCTGTCTGGTTCAAATGCATGGCATGCTTCATCTACGCAATCTCATGGCTTGTGATACTCTTTTGTAATTACTTCTGTGCTTAATATGATCAAAACATGAAAAATGAATGACTTGGCAACAGGGTCCATATATAGTAAAACTGGTCAATCACCGCATAATTAAGAGCAAGTCCACCCGTTGGGGGTAAATGTTAAGGTCAAAAAGTCAATGGGTCGACCAGTCAAGAACCTGTTTACTGCCACTGGACATAAGTTTTCACCCGTTCTGTTTCTTGCCAGTCAGTTAATGTTCATTGAATTTTTTTTTAATTGTAAAATTGAAATATATTTTATGTAAATAGATGGTAATAATAGAGATTTATGGATAATTAATGTCAGAATTGTGATTGCTATAGCTTTTCGAAAAGGGAACGACGCTAGGAAGAGAATTCGTCGCTTCGCCATGATGTGTGGGGTTTTTCAGGCTTTCGGGATAGTTTTGGGCCTCAAAACTGCAATTTACTATTTTTCTAATATTTTCAGTGGACAAATTATGAGCCACCTACAGTTACCAACAATTTTTCTTGAAATGAGTGAAGCAACCACCGACAATTTTTTTGAAACGCTTGAAACAACCACCGACATCTTTGAACGGACCAGATCATTTGCCTACTATTCAATCTAACGGTTATTGTCGATGTAATCTTATCTAAGATTTTGCATTAGATTACGTAGAACTAGGAGTGGACACGTGTCCTTATCATCTGATCATGTTTGATGTGAAAATTGTAAATAAATAGAGAAAGAGGGAGCACTTCATTCACACACAATCTGATATTGGCAAATCTCCTTCTTTTTCATATCTCCAGACCCAACACATTTCCTCTCCTTCCCTCATTTCAATGAAGAGATTGTGAGCTAAGTTTTGACAGTCTCGAGATGAAGATTATGAAGAGATGTGTACGACTAATGCCCTTGTGAGTCGATGAAGCTAAATCTTCTAATCAAACACGACGAGGGGGTTCTCGACTGGGGCGTGCACCGAATGAGGAGCGATTTAGGGAATCAAGAGGCAAAAACATGATGGAAGATTACTTTGTTCAGCATCCAGTTTTTAGTGATGAGAAATTCCGAACATGATACAGGATGAGTAACAATGTTTTCAACCGCATCTCCAGTGACCTTTGTCGCTATGACCAATACTTTGTCCAGAAATAAGATGCTGCTGAGAAAGTCGGACTACTTCCCAAGCAGAAGCTGACATGTTCCTTAAGAATGCTTACTTATGGTGCTGGGGCAAACCAATGCGCTGAGTATTGTCGGATGGCGAAATCTACCTCCATCAAGGCTCTTCAACGATTTACAAGAAGAATCATTAATCTGTACTCGGCAGAATACGACCGGGCTCCTACTCCGGCTGACCTCAGAAGACTGCTCGCCAAAGCTGAGATAAGAGGCTTTCCTATGATGATTGGAAGCATCGACTGCATGCACTGGCAATAGAAGAATTGCCCAACAGGTTAGGTTGGAGAATACAACAGTCGAAAACGACGCGTATCCCCACTATCATCCTCGAAGCAGTCCCAACTTATGACATGCCTTCTTTGGAATGTCAGGATCATGCAACGAACTCAACGTACTTGCAAAGACCCCATTGTTTGACGAGCTCACTGCTGGTCGAGCTCCTCATATCCAATTTAAAGTAAATAATAAAATTCACAATTTAGGCTACTATCTCGTTGATGGTATCTATCCTAGATGGATGACTTTCGTGAAATCAATTCCAAGGCCTACATGACGCAAGGATCTGAAGTTTTTCCAAGCTCAAGAGGGGTACAAGAAGGATGTGGAAAGATGTTTCAGTATTTTACAGTTGTGCTTTAGTATTTTTTTGAGGAGCGGCTCGTGGGTGGGATAGAGAAGACTTTCGATACATCATGTTGACTTGTATTATATTACACAACATGATAATAGAGGATGAAAGACCAGATCATAGTGATGAGGATTTGGAGTCCGATGAAGAAGAAGATAACAATATGAGGTCTAGGTTGGCTACGGTTTGGGAAGGACCGACCGGTGATGACTTTGATCCTGTTGGTAGAGATGGTTATTATTTCAACGGATTCATGGATCGATACGATGTCATTAGATGTGCAAACACTCACTCAAACCTTCAAGAAGATCTGATAGAGCATTTCTAGAACATTCAAGGCAACTTAGAGATCTAGATCTGGTAGATGTTTGAATAATTGGCTAATGTCTATGTTTTTTATGTTTGTGTGCTTTTAATTTGTCTAATGTCTATGTTTTTTATGTTTTTGTGCTTTTAATTTGGCTTGTATTATGTTTTTTATGTGCTATGATTTTTAATATAAGGTGTGTGCTTTAATAAGAGCAATTTTCAAATACAACTTTTATTTCATAAAATTTATGCTTACATAAATAAAAAACTAGGAATAAGTATAATACAATTACACAACATGCATAATCACCTAATTATTCTCATCGTGATCCTCATCCTCTCTAGGAATCCAATTTGTGTTTGAAGGGTCATCATTAGGGTGAGAGTTGATGGAATCACCCGTAGAGAAAGGTGAAAAGTGTGGTTGTGTAGGATATCTATCGGGGTAAGGTGGTTGCGGATAGTATCCACCGAGGTAATGGCGTTGTGGGAATCAACCGGTGAAGGAGGAATCCACCAGTGAAGGGAGGTTGTGGGAATCGATCGAGGTAAGGTGGTTGTGGGAATGCACCACCAAAATTGGGTTGCGGATAGTATCCACCCATAGAAGGTGGCGTCTGCTCGCCAAGATCTTCCCTCTCTGCTATCTTCTTTTGCTTTCTTGACCAATAACCCTTTTTAGTTGACGTCATCCGACTTGTATCCATCTCCATAATTCACTCTTCCCTCTCCTTAATTCGCTCTTCCATCTCTTGTACTCGGAATGCCTCTTTTCACATATCCATTTGCAATCAGATACAAGCTCGTTGATTTTCCTCTTGGAGATTTCGAGCAAATTCCTCATCGAGTTTTTTCTTGCCAGCGGTTGCCTCTTTTTGGTGCTCGCTATACTCTCGACAACGGTTGACAAGGGACTTTGATCATTCGCTGTCTTCTTTCCTTTCCGAATTGCTTCTTTCGCAGCCTTCCTTCCTTGAGGCCTCACATTAGGATTTGCAGTTTCACCAGCAATTACCTCATCTACATCCATGTCCAAGTTGATGGGAGAATTTTTAGCATTTGGTTGTGTGTGTGTCTGTTGACTTCTTTCATTTGATGTTCCTCCGGATGTATGGCTAGGGATGTCTTTAAATTGTTGAAAGCCCTCCACAATAGCATAATAATCAAAACTCTGAAAATTGTATCTTTTGGTCTTCCCTTTTCTCTTCATCCTGACATGCCACAATTTATGTGCTTCGTCTTGCTATGTTATTTAAAAAAAGAATAAAAAAATCAATTAGTACAAATGTAAACACCATTATGAAGGGTCATCTTTTATAAAGTAATAATTTTAATAACAAAGTATCTCACCGTTTTACAATAAAAATCAATAAGTACAAATATATAAACACTGTTATAATTACATCATTATTTATTAAGTAATTATTTTAAGGATAAATTTCAGTTTAGTACCCTGTGGTTTGGGGGTAACATCATGTTAGTCCCTGCTCTTTCAATTTGATCAGCAACACCCCTGTGCTTTCAATTTCAATCTGCCGTGCCCAAATTTTACTGTTCCGTCCAATTTGAACGTTAATTTTGGCTGGATTGACAAAGTAAAATTTGGACGGAAGAGTAAAATTTGGGCACGGCTGATTGAAATTGAAAGCACAGGGGTGTTGCTAATCAAATTGAAAGAGCAGGGACTGACATGATGTTACCCCCAAACAACAGGGTACTAAACTGAAATTAATCCTTATTTTAATTATAATGTATGTCGTATTACAATGAAAAGTAATGGTTATTATTATAACGATATTATAATTACTACATTATTTATCAAGTAATATTTAACTATAATGTATCAACAATTTAAATGATTTATCAACAAATGCATACCTCATCAATCGCATTCGAACCTCTCTTGTACCAATTACGAGCTTGCCTTAATTTACTGCTACATACAATTCTACCAATCACCAATCTATAGGGATAAGCATCTATTGCTCAACATCTATTTACATGATTTATTCATAATTATTTACAACACATCTCAAATTTTTTTGTTTTTTGGCAATAGTTCATTCTTATTATTGGGCAGAAGTTAAAAGACCCTGAAGACCCCAATCCCATCGAGTCCGGTCCTAGTCAATGTAGGAAGCCTTACCTACTCCTTGGCCATTGGAGACTTGGGAACCGAAGAATCCTATATTCAGCTGGAATGAAAAGTTAAAAGAAATTAATTGAAGCATAGTTTACAAAACTAGTTAACTGGGGAACTACTGTCCACCTTTAGCGATTAGGAACCTAGTGCTTTCAGGAAAGTCAGAAACTAGTAATATGGACTTTAACTTTCCACAATGGTTAACACCCTCCACTTGCTTACTCTATGAATAGAGAAAACAATGGAGAACCGATGCAATGCTACACAATTTTGCATTAGATCTCAGAACAGCTCATGAGAAAAAGGCTGTTTTAAACTGAAGTGACATTTGTTCTTAGGTTTTTGGTACAATTGAATTTGATATACTCGTCCCAGTGATGGAACTCTTGCCCAGTTCTCGAAAAAAGCTTCTCCAGGACCGGGAGAGGAATTTATGTAAGAAGGTGTACAAGCTTTCAATACTTTGTGGTACCGATGTATACATGATCGTCTTCAAACCTCATAAGACCAAACCAGAGACTTGGCCCTTAGATTGTACACAAGTCCACCGCATTATAAACACGTACAAGGCAAAGCTGGCAATGAAGAACAATGACATCAAAGGTACAAGAAGTCCTTCATCCCTAGGGGCAATCAGAGACGCCACAGATGCTACTACTGCCCATTCTAATTGTAGTCATGAAACAAATAAGAAGATGAAATTGGACTTAAATCTTTCTGATTCTTATGATAACCGAATTGATTGGAGATGATGAGGCAAAGCTTGCTTCATTGGAAGCTAAGCTGCAAGCTATAACCAAGAGAATTGCTTTACGGAAGGCGACACATATTTGAATTCTCGGGTCAATTATATATAAGTGCATCTTTGAATGGTTGTTTAGCTATAAGGCCACCAACTAATTTTTTCGCTCATAAGGCCACTAGATTAAAAAATGTGTTATATTTTGGATATTAAAAATCAATATATTTACATAAATGCCACTAGAGTACAAAATCAACAGTCATTCTCTCTCTTCTCTCCGGCGAGTCTCCGGGCGACCTATGGCTAACTCCGGCCAACTTCCGATCAACTCCGGCGACCACAAAAGCTACTGTCACTAACATTAAAAGTTACTGTAGCTAGCAACAAAGGCTACTCTGATGAAATTTCCGGCAACCTCAGGCGACGTCACAAAAGCTACTGTCACTAGCAACAAAAGCTATTCTGGTGAGATTTCCGGCAACCTCTGGTAAGGTCACAAAAAACTACTGTCACCAACAACAAAAGCTACACTCTTCAAAACCAAAAGCTATTATCTCCACCAACAAAAGCTACTGTTACAAACACCAAAAGCTATTGTCACTAACAATAAAAACTACTGTCATCAACACTAGAAAACTACTCTCACCAGTAACAAAAACTACTCTCACAATCACTGAAAGCTACTCTCATCAATGCCAAAAGCTATAACCAAGCAGAACAAAAATTACTCTTAGAGATTGAGAAAACTATTTTAAGTAGGGCATCTCCAAGAGAGTAGCTATTTTTTAAAAAATTTGAAATTTAACAAATATTAGGATAAAATCTTTCTCCAATAGAATAGCTATCCAATACCTAAATTTAGCTCTAGCTAAACACTCTAGCAATATTTAACTAGGATGAGAGAAAATTTAACTAAAACCTAAATTTAACTTGAGATTTAGGTATTCTGCTGGAGCATAACTTAATAGTTAACTAGCTATATTTCACTTTTAGCTACTTTTAGCTATAAATATAAGTATCACTGTTGGAGATGTTCTAACAAAGCTATGGAAATGTAAATGATACAAGCAAAATAAAAATGCTACTACAATTGAGAAAAGAAAACATATTCGATCAATGGTATAAAAAGTATGTGGAGTTCAATAATGATATAACTATGTAAAAAGCAACTTTCATAGTTGTCATAAGCCACTACCTTAGTTATGAAAAGGATTAAATATTTGTTACTCCCTGTACTTTGCTCCAAAAAACAGTTCAGTCCCTCATCTTTTAAATTAAACAAGTTAGTCCTTATTTTCTCGAATTCTCACACAACAGGTGCAAAAAGACTATTATACCCCTCACTTCCTTTTTTTTTTTTTCCCCTATCTCTTTTTCTAATTTCTTCCTCTTTTTTTCTCTCTTTTTATTTTTTTAATCCTTTTTTATTTAATTTTTTTCTACTTTTCTCTCTATCTCTCTCTCTGTCTCTCTCTTTTCTTTTCTTTTCTTTTGACTAGACTCTGTCTCTCTCTCTGAGCCCAAATCCATGGTCCCTGCCGATCATCCTCGATGATGTCGTCACCGGTAGACAAGACATTCGATCACGCCTTGATCGAGGGCAACCCTAACCATAGCTCTCACCTCGTTCACTCTCTCAAATTTTCATGGAGATTTCCAGAAGCCTCGCTTTTCCAGACACCCATTCCATCCTCGCCTTCCTTCGAGTCTATTCCTTCTTCTTCTTCTTCTCTGAGAACGAAAGGATATCAGACATGAACATGCATCCCCGCCTTCTTCTTCTCTTTTAGACTCTTCAATTTTCTTCACCAAATCACTCTCCTTCGAAAATCGAAAACCCTCTTTGTCGTCTCTATGATTCTGTCTCCAATCTTCAATCAATGGATTAAGATTATCGAAAAACCTCATCCTACGGTGCCCAGATCCCACCCTACCACCTCGCCGCGTCATCACACTGATGTACGGGCCGCCAAAGCCGTCGCTGGCGTCAACCGAAATGAGTTCAAATGTGTTCTAAGGCAAGAAGCTGTTGACGCATCTCGGCACTTGGGGCATTAGTGGCCCTTGTAATAATTTCATCCAAGTATTCGATCAGACCTAGCTTGTTTCTGTTTTCAGGTTCTCTTCTGCATTTCATTTCTAGTTAATGTTAAGTTTTGGAAACTGATTTCTGGGTTTTGGAAAAGTGTTAGAGACATAGCTTTGTCAAGAATTATGACCCTAAACAGTTTTTGAAAATGGGCAAGACATTAGCTATTGATAAAGAGATAGACTTGGCTTTGATTCATGAACTAATTCAGTAAAATGCTCTTGCGTTTTTGAAAACAATGCAGATACTGTGATGAGCATTCAATCCCGTTCATTGTCATTGGCAAAGGCTCAAATTGTTTGTTTGATTACTTGGGTTTTGGGTATGATCCAGAGTGAGATGGCAGCGGCTTTGGAGATTGACAAGTTTCTCGTCTATGCCATGCAACCTTCAATTTCGTATTTCAATTATCAATTATTTTGATCGGGGAAATTTGAATTGCTTTCGTGATTGGATCTTGGTTTTGATTCACGGATCTGGGTTTTAGGGTCTCGTAATTGTTTATGTAATCATGTGAATTTGAAAGTTTGAAGTTTTGTTTGATGGGTTCGATGGATTCTGGTTGTTCTTTTTGGGTTTGTAGCTATTTTGTTGCTGGAGGTCTTGGAAGAGGAAGTAGATAGGGGAGAATCTGGCCAAGTGGAGGCGATAGATGCAGGAGATGCAGAGGTCACGGAGGGTGGCTTGGTAGAGAGAGATAGAGAGGAGGAGGAGGAGGAGAAGAAGAAGAAGAAGAAGAAATAAAAAAGAAAGGAAAATTAAAAAAGACAGAGAACAATTAAAAAAAATTGAAAAAAAGATGAATGAGGGTATAATAGTCAATTTAGGTTTGTTGAGGACTTGTTGTGTGAGACTTAGAGAGAATAAGGACTATCTAATTTAATTTAAAAGGCGAGGGACTAAACTGTTTTTCAGGCAAAAGTTTGAGGAGTAACAAGTATTTAATCCTTATGAAAATCTATTAAAATAGTTGTATAAAGCTACTGTAAATGTTGTAATGCTAATGTCATTTTTCAATGGTGACGTTCTAAACCCATAGGCATAATTTTGCGACCTTCAGCACGAGACTTCGTTTCAATATTTCTTAGTTGGCCGAACAATCTCTTAGGTAATGGAGGCTTCAATATCCAAATTCACATGATTTTCAAAATCTACTACTACATATGCAAATGGGAAGAATTCTGCAATAACAGAAATACAACAAAATATTAGTATTTGAAATGAAAACTAAAAACAGCAATAAAAAATAAGCAATCTAAAAAGCTACCTTCATACTGAAAGCTACTATAACACATGTATAAAGCTACTGGACCAGCAATAAAAAGCTATTGACATAGATATAAAAAGTTATTGTAAAACATGTACAAAGTTATTGGACCAGTAAAAAAAGCTACTAACATAACTATATAAAGCTACTATAACACATGTCAAAAGCTATTGGACCCGTAATAGAAAGCTATTGACATAAATACGATAGCTAGACTCAAAACCACAAGTAGCTAGACTCCCAAATAAATACGATAGTAAGAATCAAAAGAATCAAGAGAAATGCCATTTACTCTATTTGCCAATTTGGTAACCGGCTTGTTTAGATAATATCTTTCAGGTTCATCGACACAAGAATCGCAAGTTTGAGTGAAAACAAAAAGGTACTCAAGCCCTGAGCTATCACATTATCACAATTTGCTTTCTACTTTAGATACTAGATGTCATCTATATGCTTGTTAGGATAAGCACCCCTATTTGCACATCAGTACAACAAAGCAAATTAGGAGGATTTCTCCATTTCATTAAAAGGAACAATTCAATTCCATGCAACAGGTCACACTATGCAACTGAACTTTTGTACGACAAAATCAACCATATGGGATACACATGTTCAGACCCAACAAATCACACCAGAACAACAAAGCAAATTAGGAGGATTTTGTTGTAGACAAACTGAAATAGAGAGAAATTCGCTGTGTATTCTCATTGATAATAGGAGCCTCTTTATATAGAGAATTACAATGCATAGAATCTCAATCATACAAGGAAAGTAATCGTACATTGATTAGGAATCTAGATCCTTCTAATTGAACCCTATTACCACTAGGTCAAGTAACCTAGAGTTTGGGCCAAACACAAATTAGGATTTACTTGAACACTCCCCCTTGTGTTGCCCGAACGCGGTGCTTCTATCATTGCCTCGTTAAAAAACTTGTCGAGTAACAAAAACCTAGTGGGACAAAAATAACCTCAGTTGAAGGGGAAAAAGAGCACAACACACCCTTCACGTTTCGAGTTGAACATGTAGACATCTCCCCCTAATGTCTATGTCTCCCCCTGATGACTACGATCATGGGAGTTCAGATAATTTCCGCAAGCCAATTCTTGCCACATGTTTCTTGAACGTGGATTTGGGCAATGACTTAGTAAACAAGTCTGCCACATTATCCTCAGATCGAACCTAGTTCACTTTGGTATTTGAGGAGTGTCTGTTGTTGCTGATTATGCTTGGTGTTGTCGCTTTTGATGTAGCCTTGCTTCATTGTTCAAAACGAACAACATTATCCTAAATGCTCGTAGGCTCATCTTGTGGTAGACTTCAAACCACAATTGTTCGAACATGCGTGATTATGGATCCAATCCATAAGTATTCATGAACCACTTCGTGAAGAGCAATAATCTCTGCATGGTTCGAAGATATAGCGACTACTGTATGGTCTGTAGACCTCCAAGATATCGCGGTCTTTCCCATGGTGAAAACATAACCAGTTTGGGAGCCACCTTTGTGTGGATCAGAGAGATACCCAGCATCAGCAAAACCTTCCAAAACACTTATATCGTTTTGGGATGGGGAGAGAGAACGCATGCCAGCGTTGGCGGTGTTTCTGGTGTGTGATGGGTCCGAATCCATCTTCTCTTTGTAGGGATAGAACAAGCTCATATCAATCGTACATCTCAAGTACTGAAAGATATCTTTTACACCAATCAAAATGGCGTCGCGTTGGTGCAGAGCTATACCTTAGCTAACAAGTTCACTACAAATGAGATGTCTGGTCTTGTGCATTGAGTTAAGTACAATAATGCCCCTATTGTACTCAAGTAAGGCACTTCTGCCTCTAGCACATCTTCGCCATCATCCTTCAGACGAAGATGATCATTTTCAGGATCAAGACTAAGGACGATCATGGGGGTGCTTGAAGGTTTGACCTTGTCAAAATGCCTAAGCATCTATCAACACGATGCTCAAGTTCCAAACCGAGACATAATCGTGTTCTCCCAAAATCCTTCATCTCAAACTCGGATGAACCGCGAAACTTGTTATGGAAACGTGTGGGCATATCCCTTCCCAATCAAGTAGTCATTTTTGTGAGCGTTTCAACCTCTTTGTAAACGCCCTCCGTGGTCTAGAGCCACTTGACTTGGGTAAATGAAGTTCAGTATGAACCTTCACGTATGTTTCATATCTAGACCCCCATAGAGATACGTAGTGACCACATTTGTAAGCTGCATAATCAGTTATTCGGAAACTACCAAACTGACAGGGTAGTAGAGTGCAAGGACATCCATTACGAGAGAATATGTCTCATCGTAGTCGATTCCAGGGAGTTTTGTGAGAAGCCTTGCGCCATAAGGCGAGATTGTCATCTCTTTTTCTCATCACGCTTTCTAACGAAAACCCATTAGTCAATAGGTTTTATGTTAGGAGGTGTTGGCATCACTGGCTCAAAAATCTTCCTCTTCGTTAGAGAATCCAACTAAACTTGGATCGCATCTTTCCATTTAGGCCAAATCTCTCTACATTGGCATTCATTCATTAACGGAGCGTGGTTCGATATCATTAGACTCAACAAACTCATGCGCAACGAAATGCGCAACTACATCGTCAATTATGATGGAGTTTCTATCCCGCGTCTCATGTACACTAGTGTAATTTTCATAGAGCTCTATATTCTCAGGAATAGGTTCTGACGTTGAGGCGTCCCCCAACGATAACCATAACCCGGAAGATTCTCATGAGATGGATTCGGAGTCTTAACGATCGAAGGATTGGAATGTGCCAAAGTGTCCTTCGAACCTACGGGCCTCCCACGCATCCTAGTTGGGGCCATGGCCTATAACGCCAGAGTGCCACTCTCTTTGGGGTTGGCGCCATGCCTACCTCCGTGTAGGGTGGCACTATGTCCTTTCGTGGGGACGTACTTCCTTGCAGGCATGTTTGCAGCATATTTGTGTGATCTCGTCACTTTAACAGGGATCGAGATGAGACATAGTAGGGACAGGCCACGACAATTCCTATCGTTCCTGCTGAACATCCGTGTTCTTATCTCCCCTAACGATGGGAAAACTGTCTCATCAAAGTGACAACCCGCAAATTTAGCGGTAATGAGATCGCCTTGCAAGGGCATTAAGTGGCGGACGATTATTGGAGTCTCAAATCCAACGTAGTTGCCCATTCGTCTGTAAGGACCCATCATAGAGTGCTGTGGCGGCGCAATTGGCACACTCAAATATGCGTAAGTACGATACTTGTACCTAGTCACTAGCTGTAACGCAAAGGTACATTGAGTGGCGGTGGGTCGTAGACGAATTAGCATAGCTGCATGTGATATTGCATCACCCCAAGAGGATATAAGGAAATTGGTGCGCATTACCAATGGTCGGACTACCATCGTAGTCGTTTCTGCGAGACCATTTGAGTGTGTTCATGGGAATATGATGTCCAACATCAGTCCCATTGCAATATCCATTGAAAGTCTTCGATGGAAACTCTCTAGCAATGTCAAATCCAATTGACTGAATAGGATGATTCGAGGAGTGAGCCCGTTGTTGTATGATATGTGCTAGGAGTGTAGCATGAGCAGTATTTACATACGGACAATGGCACAACATGTGACCAGCGTCTTTGCGTGTCAACCAACATCATGAGATATTTAAACGTCCGCAAGTTGGTTGAATCAGTCCACAAAATCCCTACGGATTCTTTGTAAGAACAGAATGAGTAGTGTCATATCCTTTGCATAGGACTGTCTCAGTCCTAATTACCTTAAGGAATGGGCTTTGTAAAATGAGCGAGAGGCTTTAGAAGCAACCAATGAGGATTTTGGTTGGGCCTAAGCGTCTATAGCGCTATTAGAAGCAAAATGTGTGACTACATCTCCCATTATGGCATTGGGGCCATAGGAATGAGTATGTATGGCGTCATTGCCATTGGGAGGAACAACCATGGCGTCATGCTCATGGTTGGCGCCTTTTATGGCGTCATCACGAGGGACTTGGGCGGCCCTATAGCGTCCCAAGACAGCTGCAGCGCCAGATGCTGCGGTGGCTGCTGTCTTACTAAGTCCAGAAATCAATTTTCGATTCTTACTTCTTCTCACTCTGAAGAATGGATGTCCGTCTGAAGTCTTTAGTATACGGATCATCATATCATGACTAGGATGATCTATCCTATCGTGACAAAGCCAATATGTGTCTAAATTCAAGAGATCTGCTCTCGTAACTTTATTGGATTTAATAGCTCGAATAGTGACATAAAATCCACTAGAGAGACACATAAACTTCTCTAAGATGCGCCTTTATTCGCAATCATTAGAGGTATTTGCAATGGAACTCATTTCCGTTCTCTACAAGCATTTTCGTATGGAATCCGTTGGCTATTCATAGGTACAATTTACCCTAGAAGCGTAGAGAGTTTATGTGACAATAATCAAGGTGCCATTTAGCAAGGGCAACTTGGGCTATTCCATGTCCTTGAATTTATATGGATGGCCCAGCCATCATAGTCATGAAGTAATATGCTCAGAATCAAAATTGAGTCATAAAGAAAAGAACTCAGAATTTTATTCATAAGCCAACGGAGTTACATCATTGTCTCTTTGACCAAAGAAAATCTAATCCAACGCAAGTGTGACCAGATGAGTAGAGAGATATCGGTGGAGCAAAGCTCTCTCAAGTACCACTAATCTCAAAACCTTCCTAGACATCACACTTACTTTGGGTGAGCCTATTTTGAAGAAAGACTAAGCTATTGGCATTTACTACAAAAGTATATGGCAATTGCCTTTTACATCTCTTGGAAAAATAAAGACTTGAACAGAATTGGCGATCTATTGATCCCAGCCAGATTTGTAGTCTTCAACCCTTCACTCAAGATCATCTTCTTGATCTTCTTGTTCCACATAGTGAGCATCTCTTTCTTCAAAATATGCTTTGTAGGCGGTGACAAGTTCTTCACAAGCTCTACAAATGTGTGCCCAATGATCAGACACTCCACATCGAGAACATACATCTCTTTGCTCAAACTCCATTGATTGAGGCGCTTTGAAAGCGTCATTTAGATGGCTCTTAGTGTTGGTGGCGCCACCAACATGGCCAGAGGTGTTGCCTCCCTCTCTCTTTCCACGTTGACCTCTCCGGTTCCGTGTTCGCCTATTTTGGCGATTACCTTTCCAAGTAGAGCGATTATATGGACCAGAAAGTCCAGAAGTATCCCTAAGATTAGGGTTTCCCTCTTGGCGCACTCCCTTTGGGCGCGACTATAATTGGATTCCGGAATATGTTCTGTTCCCACGGATCTCGAATTATAGTTCTTCACAAGAATGTTGTCATGCTTTTCAGCGACATTCATAGCTCCAATGACCTCATGAAACCTTGTGATTCGTCTTGCAGTAACATTGATTCGATAGTTCTTAGCAACCATCAATGCAGAGACGAGGAAAGTAGAGAGAGTCTTCTCAATCAACATCGCATTTGTGATCTCTTTACCACAGAATTCCATTAAGGATTTAATGCGAAGTGCTTCCGAGTTGTAGTCAAGAACTGACTTGAAATCACAGAAGCGGAGGCTATGCCATCTCACTTCTAGGTCAGGAAGCATGGAGTCACGGACGTTACCAAATCTTTCTTCGAGTGAGACCCACAGCCTTCTGGGGTCTTCTTCATTCATACACTCGTACTGGAGCGAATCATCCATATGACAAGTCGTTAGGATGATGGCTTTCGCCTTATTTGCCTTTAAGGCTGCTCTATTTGTTTCCAAAGCCTGAGCTTGCTCAACAGTTAGCACGTCCTGGCTAGGCTCGAGCATCGTATCCAAGATTCCATCGACCTTGAGATGCTGGCGGATATCACGAACCCACCTATGATATTCAGAGCCAATTGTTCCCAATGGAGCAAAGTCCAATTTGTTCAGGTTACTCATCTTGAAAGAGAACAAGAAATTAGGGTTAGTTTCGGAGCGAAAAAGGCTACCACGAAAACAAATAAAATTTCTGAGCGTAGTCGCTTCCAAGAAATTAGGAATTTCCGAGCGTAGTCGCTTTCAAGAAATTCGATTCCAAGAGGGGTTGGATTAGATCGAAACAATGATGTTTGAGGTCGATCGTTTTATCTCCACAAACTCTAAGTTTGGAGAACCCTACAAGATCTAAGCTTGGAGTGAGCACGAACCCCCACAGTTCGGCTTGATTTGGTCTCCTCTATGATAAAGAAAGGGGGGTAGAAGAAGGGATGTTGGAAGTCCCCGATAAAAAGAAGAGAAAAGTAATAAAAACTTTTAAAAAGGGGAACTTTTAGAAAAGTTTACCTTGAGAATTGGGCGGAAATCTTGACCTGAAAAAGTTACTGTAGATGGCCGGAAAACTTTGCCGGAGGTCGACGAAAAAGTGGTGGTCGGACGGTGGTCGCCGGTAGCCGGAGCTGAGCTGCTGGTGGCTGCAGGCGGAGGTGGCAAATCCTTGCAGGGCCTATGCGGAGTTGCTACAGGGCTGCTGCAGGTGCTAGGCAG
The DNA here is from genome assembly GCA_002564525.1 of Rosa multiflora. Taxonomy (NCBI): domain Eukaryota; kingdom Viridiplantae; phylum Streptophyta; class Magnoliopsida; order Rosales; family Rosaceae; genus Rosa; species Rosa multiflora. Next base: position 76,014 of record BDJD01000692.1, read on the forward strand.
GGGCTATCGGCAGCTGTCGATGGCGTGCAGGGGATCAGTCGGCAGATGCTCGGCAGGTGTGTGCGGGGCTGTCGGCAGGAGCAAGCACACGTCTCGGCAGGTGTCGGCAAGTGTGTGAGGGGCTATCGGCAGGGGCAGGCACACGTCTTGGCAGGTGCGCGCTGGGCTTCTCGGCAGATGTCGGCAGCACTCGGCAGGTCTCGACAGGAAGCGTGCAGGGCTCTCAGCAGATGCTTGCAGGGCTGTCGACAGAGGCTCGGCAGCACTAGGCAGATCTCAGCAGGGGCCTGCAGGGACTTCGGCAGCACTCGGCAGGTGCTTGCAGGGGGCAGGGGCCGGTCTGATTTTTCCTACGGTAGGTTCAGGGGGTTTCCAGCCAGTTCCGGTGGTTCCGCCGCCGGTTCTGGGTTCCTTGAGGCTAGGGCTTCAATATGTGGGGCGGTGGATGTTGGAATTTGAGGGCTACGAAATTAGGGTTTCAGGGTTAGAGCTTCGTGCTGATAACGTGTTGTAGAGAAACTGAAATTGAGAGAAATTCGCTGTGTATTCTCATTGATAATAGGAGCCTCTTTATATAGAGGATTACAATGCATATAATCTCAATCATACAAGGAAAGTAATCGTACATTGATTAGGAATCTAGATCCTTCTAATTGAATCCTATTACCACTAGGTCAAGTAACCTAGAGTTTGGGCCAAATACAAATTAGGATTTACTTGAACAGATTTCTCCATTTTATTAAAAGGAACAATTTGATTTAATTCCATGTAACAAGTTTCCATCTTATCATAGGCGGAAGATCAAAAATCAAAGTTCCAATAACATAATATAACACGACCCACAGTAATAATTTCATAAGATTTTACAGAAATTTGCTTACAAACAAGTTGTATTAAACTGCACACCAGGTGTTCGAAGTTATGCTACAGACAAAATATTACTACCACTCGAGCAAACACACCAAAGCCAACAATGCATCAAATCAGGCACAGCGAAATCGATTACAAGTATGAAATTGAAACCAGAACCCAGCGATTAAAACGCTGAAACACAAATCGGAGTAAAGAGGTGGAGATCTAGGATTAGCGGTGCCGTACAGCGTACCTGGTGGTGGTTGAGATCGAATGTGAAGAGAAAGCCACCGGTTGGGGATTTTGATTCAAGATGAAGAGGCTGCGAGCCTTGTCATCGTTGCCAGAGAAGAAGCCTCGTTTAAGGTTCCGTTGGAGGTGAGGAGGAGGAAGAGGCAATGGTGGCTGTGGAAGCCTCGTTGAAGAGCCGGAGACTATGACGACTTTGTCGTGTAGATCGCGCCATGCCTCCAAGTCGTCACCAGCGAGCTTGTGAGGTCTGCAACATCGTTTCGTTTTGTGCCGGTCGCACCATGCCTTTAGGTCGTCACCGGCGAGCTCATGAGGTCTGCAATGACATCGATTTGGTTTGTGAGGGAGAGTCGTGCCACGCCTCCAGGTCGTCTCCGGCGAACTCGTGAGGTATGCAACGGCATCTCAGTTAGATAGAGAGATAAAGAAAGAGAGAAGATTTTTTTTTTTTTTTTTTTTTTTGAAACCAGAGAGAGTATTATTTGAGAGGTTAGAAACTGTAGAAGAGCATAATTGTCATAGACGAAATAATTTGAAAATAGAAGTGGCTTTATGTGATCTTATAGCTAATTAAAGTTTCAAAGTGACACTTATGAGTAATTTTCTATAAATTCACTTATTTGGCAAGGGCAATGCTGGACTATATGTATACATACAGCTTTTCTTTTATGCACCTGTTCTTTTCAAGTCTCAGTACCAGTGTAGAGAAAGAACACGATTGGGTAGCCGTGCAGTAAGAACGAGTGAATGTTCAACATTTCCTATTAGATCGATCTTGATGTCTTGTGCTCGGTCTTATGCTTACAGTTGTTTTTTTCTTCTTTCAATCCTCAAACTTGTTAATAACTAACAGGACATCGGCCTCCCTCTAGCCAACAATCCATGTTATGCTGAGCATAATTACCTTCATGAAGCTTGTAAACAACTGCTGACCAATATGATACCAATCGGAGCATCTTCCACAGGGCCGGTCCTGATATTGTAGAGGCCTGAGGCGAAGATATACATTTTTTTTTCCTTATCAAATTATTTTTTATTTAACTTAATAATTATAAAATGATAATAGCGAACAGAAATATAACTACTTCAAAAACATACGACTCGAGAACATGTCTGTACCCAAAAAAAAAAAAAAAAAAAAACTCATTCAAAAATATATACAAAAAACTTGAGAAAACATATGCAAAAATTGTCATTCGTGGGATTCAAACTCCTGCTGAAAAGGACCCCTCAAAGGCAGCCTTGCCACTGCTCTAACTTCTAACATGGGTAATTTAAGCGCAGAACTTATATATATAATATAATATTTACTAAAAGTCAGAGCTCCGAGGCCCTCCGGAAGCCCGTGGCCTGAGACGGTTACCTAAGTGGGCAACCCTCAGGTCCGGCTCTGATCTTCCATAACAACCAGTAGGAATTAAGCTACCCTCGGTAGAGACGAGAAGTTTTGAGCAATAACTACAAAACTCCAAAAATTTCCCTCATGATTTCTGATCAGCACAACCCGCTCTTGAATCCTTCAGCCACCACATAATCAACAACAACTACATTCGTTATTTAAAATAGAACTAAATACTCGTTACTCCTCATACTTTTGCATGAAAAACAGTTTAGTCCAAAATTTTAAAATTAAACAGTTTAGTCCTTATTCTTTCTAATTCTCACACAACAGGTCCTAAAATGATTATTATACCCCTCACTTTTTATTTTTTAATTTTTCTCTTTTTATTTTTTATTTTTTCTGCTGCTCTCTCTCTCTCTCTATACACACACACGTGTGTGTGTGTGTGTGTGTGTGTGTATAGAGAGAGAGAGAGAGATATATATATATATATACATATATGTATAGATATAGATATATATACACACACACACTATATAATTTATTCTCTCTCTCTCTCTCTCTCTCTCTCTCTCTCTCTCTCTCTCTCTCTCTCTCT
>BDJD01000692.1:79253-131086 GCA_002564525.1 Rosa multiflora
TATAGAGAGAGAGATATATATGTATATATATATGTATAGATATAGATATATATATATATACACACACACGCACTATATATATATATATAGATACATATATATATGTATAGATATAGATATATATATATATATATATATGTATCTATATATATATATATATATGGGGAAATTACTGGGCCTCCCCTGTACTTTGGGTGCGTCGACAGTTTAGTTCTTAACATTTTAATTTTAACAGATAACTCCCCAAACATTCAAATTTCACACAATTTGGTCCAAAATGACCATTTTACCCCTCAGTTCCTTTTTTTTTTTTTTTTTAATTCTTCTCTCTCTTTTTTACTTTTCTGCTTCTCTCTCACTCTCTCTCTCGGCTCAGAAAGACGGCTCTGCTCTCTCTCCTCAGAACTTGATCGCCTCTATGTCATAAGCCCTAGCTGCCTCCTCCTCCGTCTAGAACGTCCCGAGCCAAACCCGAACCACGCAACGCTGGTCACGAATCTCCGCTGCCCATTTTCTCCCTGGTCTCTGCTGCACTCCCCTGTACTTCCAGTTTCAACTACATTCATTGAGATCAAAATCACAGTTCACCTTCAAGTTAACATAGCATGCATCATTCAGCACTACCCAAATAAGATAATATTGCAACAATTTCAACACCACCAACTCGGACTACATGTCACCCCTTTCACTTCCCCTATTCCTTCAGCAACTAAAAGCCAGTCACAAAAATTAAATCCCACAACCAAAATCAAACGCAAAAACAACAACCCACGATCAAACAATCCCAAAATCCCTAAATTACTAAACCCAGAGGAAAAAAAATCACAAATTAAGACAGATAGAGCAAGAAATCAGAAACAGCATATACAATTTTCTTCATAACCACACAATTGGGCGACCCATTGAGAAATTCCTGCTAGGACTGAGCCAAGACCTCTCTTCGCTTGTTGAACTTCGCGCTTGTTCTTCCTGACCCGGATTCATCGGGCTAACCCTCAAATCCCCAATTCCGCATAATCAACTTCCCTTCTCGCTCCAAGTCTAATTCAGTTGATAATTCATCCATGAATTCATAAATCGAAATCGAAATCAAGTCTTACCTGCAAAACCAAACAAATCAAACTGAATCCTCTTTTCTCTCTGTTTGCAGAAGCCAGATGTCTGTGTCTCATCTCTCTCTCTGCATGCTCTCCTTTATCTTCAAGGACCACGTCGCCGCCGCCATGACTTCCACGGCTCCACCCTCGCCGCTCAAGACCGCGTTGCAGTGCCGTCAAAAGATGAAGAAGCACCGCAAGCGGTACCGTGCTGAGAAGCAGCGGGCTTCTAGGTACCCGGGTCAGTCTTCCTCGTTGTGGGCTTTGTTTCATCTCATGGATGAAATGGAGTCCGACCCGGATCGGGGATTGGATATATAATGGTGGTGAGTTTGGAGGTGGGTTTTCGTAAAAGGCTCTTAATTTGATGAAATTCGATGGAAATGGAGGGTGGAATGGTCGGATTGGCGACGAGATGACGAGGGAGGCTCGAGTGAGTTGGCGAGAAGAGAGAGAGAGAGAGAGAGAGAGAGAGAGAGGAGAGCAGAGCTCTCGTTTTGAGCCGAGAGAAAAGCCAAAAAAATAACAGAGAGAGAGAGAGAGAAGAAATATAAAAAAAAAAAAAGTGAGGGATAAAATGGTCATTTTGGACCAAATTGTGTGAAATTTGAATGTTTGGGGAGTTATCTGTTAAAATTAAAATGTTATGGACTAAACTGTTGACGCACCCAAAGTATATGGTGTGAATAGTAATTTCCCCTATATATATAGAGAGAGAGAGAGAGAGTGAGGGGTATAATAGTCATTTTAGGACCTGTTGTGTGAGAATTAGAAAGAATAAGGACTAAACTGTTTAATTTAAAAAATTTGGACTAAACTGTTTTTCATGCAAAAGTATGAGGAGTAACGAGTATTTAATCTTTTAAAATAGCTAGGAAATCCTTCGGTCATCTTCTTGATGTTGGAGTAGGAATACCGTATAGGCATGAGGTTGTTGTGACTTCGTAAGAATTCTTCAATAACATTGTGCATTGATAAATGTCGTCTTTTCAACTTCATGATTAAAAACACCACACATGGAATTCCGACTATAAGTCTTTGTATAAATCCACAATGTAAAGGAAAATAATTTAGTCCGTGCTAGAATTACACTAGTGATCAATTATTCAACGGTTTATGAGTTTTTATCTCTTTAAAAGAATGAAGTTTTCAGGAATTAAAATATATAATCAAGGTTACTTTTAGAAAAAGAAATTCAGGATAAAAAGTACCTATCATTGTAGATGGACCTGTAAAATAGAGAGAGAACCGTTATACAGAGAGTTGATTATATAAGTTGTTGTGAAAAGAATAAGCTGGATTGACATAGTCCTCACTTTTTCCAAGGGACAAGACAAGATACCAGGAGTCTGCATCACAAATATACACTATGCCAAAAACTATCAGACGACAGGAGAAAACTATTGTCTGATTTGGAGTGTCACCGTTGTAGACCGAGCCGTTGTCTGACAAAAATTCAGACAACGGTGGAACACAGTTGTCTGAGATACACACAGACGACGGATATGTGTTAAAACTATTGTCTGATAGCTCAACAAATGGCTCGGCAGATACCAGGCACAACTGTGCAACAGTTGCGACGCTGGCTTCAGACAACACTGCTCGCTTTCAAGCTGTTGTATGTTAAGCTTGTCAGCCAACGAAGTTCTAGTGTTTTCTGTTGTGTGATAGTAAATTAGAAGACTTATTTTTCAAACAAACCATTGTCTGATATATGAGAGATCTGTTGTATGATCATTTAAACATCCATTTTACCTAATGAACAGTAGTGATCAAATGGAAATAAAATTTGATGCAAACAATGAGATGAAATAATAGTACTCCAACCCATATTTTAAACTTCAAAATACATTGGACCCACCAAGATACAATTCATATTAGTCATTGTTCCACAAAATCAAGAATTAGTGACAATTAATAGTTTAACATTGCATCAGGGACAAAAACATTATAAATGGATTAATAATTATTAGACTATTTTATGGTTGCTTGTATTTCCATGGCACAAGATGGTCAATCCTAATGTTTCAAGGAAGTTAATTCAGATGAGGATTCAAAGAGCACATGAATTCCTACTTCTACAAGAGATATTTCAAGGTTTTCCTATTCCAAATGAAGAAAGAAATCTAATCTCAAGTCTTACAAGGAAACATGAAGTCAAAGATGAGCAGAAATCTTCCCTATTTAAGGGAGCACGAATTTACATGAGAGAGGAGTCTTGAAGCACAATGTAGATGCCTAAGGAGCAAAGACAACTCATCCATCGTCCCTTTCTTTTCCCTTCCATTCTTTTTATGTTTTTGCTATGTCTTATTTAGTTATCTTTTACTAAACCTTTTTCTAGGGTCCAGATGATGTCTTAGCATGATTGTTTATGTACTTTGATGATTTATTGATGGATTTATAGTTTCTTTATGATGAATTCTTAGTCACTATTTGAATTGATGCTTTATGTTTAAGTTCTTTGATTGATCACCTTAGGGCTTTGCATCTAGTAATTAGAAGATGAATTTGAGGCGTACCTGCAATATAATTCAAATTAGCTTCTTGTGACAAAGAGTTATGAATTACATTATTGTCGTACCTGAAGTAATGGTTTGCATGATTATCTTGTTTTCTAGTACGTAATGAGTCCCAAGTGTTAATTTTATGCTGTATCTGGATAAACTGCATGTTAGGATATACGACCTCTGCCGTACCTGGAGAGAATCATACACTTAAAGAAAACGATGGTCTAGAGTACCTAAGAATGACTTAGATACGGGAATTATCATCTACAGAAACAAAAGAATCTGTTAATTGCATTGAAACATATATAGAATTATTAGTGGTTGATTCTGAATCCCTAGGTTTTATCATTATTTGCTTCTTCCTTTATTTCTTTAATTTTCATATTATTTGTTTAGTCGAAAACCTTAAAACCATATCTTCTTTAGTTTGATTGTTTATGTGTTTTTTTTTTTTGTGTTTGAATTAATTAGGTTAAGATTTAAATTGATTATCAATCCTCAGTTGGAACGACCTCGTACTTGCACACTATACTAACGACGATTCGTGCGCTTGCGAGTTTTAATTAAAATTTCACAACAACCTCCGATTACCACAATCAGATAAATACTGCTCCTTTAGGTTTAGATACTATGTCACGACTACACGATTATGGGTACCTTCAGGCATACAGGACCAGCAAAAATCCCACAAAATGGAAGGAGGCAACTACATACTGTGAGCAACATTGGTCGGCCAAGTGGACGTCACCAATTCAACCTTTTTGCATTTATAGTGTTTTCTACAACCTTCTTTTCAGCCGGATATCAATAAATTTTGAAATATGTGATCCAAGTTGGTGAGACAAGAACTATCTGACAGTCAACGCATTCCCTCTCGTTACTTCTTTTTCACAAATTTGTTTTACCATTGATATAAGGAAGAAGCAGAACACCTAAGATGAATTAAATATTTAGAAATCGTTAAAAGGTATGTACGATTTCATAGTTGCCTAGAGCCTAAGAGACAACTAGCTTAATGTCAGTTCTATGTTTCAACACCTTGTGTAGAAATTTCAATAAGCTTAAGCATATTTTGTAGTGCACACAATATAAAAATAGAACCCCATCATAACTACTGGTATAGGTAAAAAGATTGTGCAATCATTGAACTGAACATCTTAGCATTTCCAAGTTTTCAAAAACATTTCACTAATGACTAAAAATAATGCTAATTATGACATGAGAAAGGTGCAGGCAACAGATTTATATGTATCACCACCAGTAAGACCAACATTTAATGTTTCAATTAGTATCATAACTTCATGCAGATACGGTAAACCAGTATCACACATTAAACTTCATTTTGAGTTGTATTCTGTTTAAAATGGTCTAATACTTTTTACGATCAAATACAGTCACCATTCAACCTAAAGAAATTTTTCTAATGCTATTATTACCAGCTTTCCAAGAAAATAAACAAACAAATAAATAAATAAATAAAAGAACAAGATTGCTAAACAGATCATAACAAGAAAGCATACCCGTCTTTCCCAAAAAGGAAGAAAGCAGACAAAATCATAGACAGGAGTAATGGTTGAAACTAAGATAGCATTCAGTCCAGTAAACACCAAAAGTGCAGTCATAGGTCGAGTTCTATGCGGCATGTTTATTGTCTGGGTCTTCAGTTCTGCAAGCAAGAAAACGCCATTGAGAACATTTTCCAAGAAAACAACATACACATGCATGCCTGTCAGGCATATGAGTACGCTCAATGTACAAGGATGAATAAAAGTATCGGTACAGAAATTGCAACAGAGGAAAGCTAAAACATCCTCTCTGAAGAGAACAATGATTTTTAAACATCCTGTATTCTATGATCCTCTATTTCCCGAGGACAATTGCTAACCATCCTTATGAAATAAACAAAATTTAATTTTCTGAAAGTAAAAAAGAAAATCAAAATAAGACAAAAACCATAGGACGGTTTTTTATTTATTTTAATGACTGCCTTTGAACATTATCAAATAGAATGCTTTCATAAAAACAAGTCCTTAAAAGCCAACAAACACTACAAGAAAAAACATGTTTAACAACATGCAATTTTTATGTTGTTAATCACTTTGGACAATATTCGGCGCATGTTGTAGATGCCAGAGTCATTAAAAGTCCAAGAGACCTTAACATTGCCCTTTGCACGTTGTCAAAAAGTGGTGAAGCAAGTTGTTGTTATTATTCAACCAGGCGCTTTGAACGTTGTCGTAAATTTTTGACAACTTTTCAAGCGCAAGTTGTAATTTGTAACTACACCCTCGGCATGTTGTCTATAGTTGAATGTTGACCTTAAGCTCTTAAACCTAAACTTGAACTTACTTATATGTCAAAACAGAATCTAGTATTTGGTTATCAAGCAGACTAATATTACCAGACTCTTATAAAACGGGGGCTAACTCAAGACGACTAATATTCAATACATATTTGAAATATTACCAGACTAATATTTGATGAACATATTTGGTTAGCAAGACGACTCATACTATCATACCAGACTAATATTACTAATAAAGTTATAACTTTTTAGAATGGATGTCCTTCCATTTCATAAATTATAAAAGCATGCCATTATCCTAGGTACCACAGACTGGCGGAGATATTGACATTAAACAAGAGTCAGGGGAGTAGACCAATATCCCTTAATGAGAATGCATGGTCTATTTTTTACCATCAATGTGAGAATACATGGTCTATTATAAGTTCAACACAAATACATGCTACAAGTTAAAAGTGAAAACCTCAAAAACAAAGCTTCCAATGTCATTCTATGAATGAAAAATTTCATCTACTTTCTAATCTAAAACTACTGATATATGTGCTGAGAACAGTGCTACCAACATAACCCCCATGGAGGCCAGATATAAATGGAGGCTGTTTGACCAATGTATGGGTAACATAGACTCTGTGGGTATCATGAAGTATTTGACTATCAGAAGTTCAGAACAGAAATAATAGATTACTAATTGTGTTGTTGAAGCTAATCATACCATGTGGGAAAGATTAAAGAGCATAAAGTTCTGGCCATTAGAATAGAAAAGCACATTTCACGAATAAGAGACCAGCACATATTAAAATAACACAATTGAAGAGCAGCTGCATTTTTCATTACCTTCTCTTTCGAATGCCGCTCGTTCTTCTCGTCTAATTCAACCCCCAATTACTCCAATTCAACTTGGTAAGCCTAAAATCAGAAAAACACAAAATCAGTCAGGCAAATATTCAATATTCAAAATTCAAACTCACAAACACCATGAACACCATAAGTAGACCAATCAATCATCATGTATGCACCAAGTTAAATTTAGCCTTCAGTTCAGTTCAACCTTTCAAAGTTAAATTTTCCTTTTCATGTCAGAGATGCTATCTAGTATGCACCAAAAAGAAAACATTAAGCAGTATCCAGATGCTATCCAGTATCCCATTAAAACCTGCTAAAAGCGATTATCAGATGAAACTACTCTTAAGCAGCAATTTCTCAATGCAATACATGAAAAGGAATTTCAGAGAATGATTTCTCTTTAGTCTTCCTTTTACCATTGAGGTAGAAAAGGAAAACATGAAAACATGCATATATCCTCTGGAGTTCAACATGAAACATGCATAAATGTCAAAATTCCATGCTACTATGCTCTACCTATTTTCTCAAAATGCAGAAATCTAGTCACAGATTGCAGCTAACTAGTCACAAATTCCATTCTAATCAATTGCTACATTAATGAAGCCCATTCGATTCCCCATAGCCATGCACTTAATTGCTTCCAATTGCCCATACAATTGCTTCCAATTTCCGAACCAAAATACCGCCATAAACGAACAATAAGTCCAAAAACAGTACCCGTAATCAGAATCGGAGGAGCATTGCAGGAAGCGAAGGGAGTAATGCGCAGAGAAAAGCGAGCTGATCTTCTTGGGAATCAAAGACAGAGAAGCGAGCTGATTTGAGAGACGCTGCGAGTGAGTGAGAGAGAGATATCTGAGCATTTGATTTTGATTTACGAACTGAGAATTTGAAATTGAAAACTGAGAATGGAGAGCGATTGGTACCTTGAGAGAGTTGATGCCGGGAGGGAAGGACTAGGCGGCTCCGATGCCGTTGAACATTGTCAAGGCTTCTAGGGCGAGAGCTTTTGTTGGCGGGAGTTTTGGGGAACTACTATCGCCCTTTAGCCATATGGAACCTAGTGCTTTCAGGAAAGTCAGAAACTAGTAATATTGACTTTTTAACTTTCACAGTGGTGAACAATAGGGCTGGGCATTTAAGCCCGAAAACCCGTAAACCCGGACCGGCCTGTCAAGGCCCGACCCGTACGGTCCGGGCCCAAATTTTTTTTTAATCAAAACGGTTCGGGCCGGGCCTTAATTTTCAAAATACGGTTCGGGCCCGGGCCTGGACTTTCAGATAAGAAAAAGCCCGTCAGGCCCGTTTGACATTAAAAGAGACAAGTGTCCCTATATAATAGGGCATCATATTTTAATATTGTTGGTCTATGTAGACCTCCACCACATCAAATCATCTCCCTAATATTAATTCCTAAACCTAATCTCTCTCCTCTCTTTTCTTCTCATTCTGCCGCAAAAGGGACTTCTCCTTTTCTCTCTTCTTTTTTTTTTTTTTGGTCTCTCTTAACTCCATTTCTCTCTTCTTCTCACTGCAAGAACTCATTTCTCTCTTCTTCTTTTGAAACTTCCCATCTTTGAAATCCAGAACCTTCCTCACGGCCACCATCTCACCGATCTCATTGCCCCGTCTTCACTCGTCCCTTACCTTTCGCTTTGGCCCGCTCAGATTTCCAGAATCTCTTCCTCTCTCCAATTGGATCGTCCTCTTCCATGGATCCCACGGTCCGCTCTTCCTCTCCTGCCCGCCGTGGTCCTTTGCTTGGAGCAGTTAATTGATTTGATCTTCTGTTTTTTTTTTTTTGTAACAATCAGATCTGATTAGTTATGTTGTTCATTGATAGCTACATGAACATGGTACTCTTGACTTTGTTATGTTGTTCAGTTGTTTTGGAATTAACACGCAATTGATCTTCTTCTCTTTTTTTTTTTTTTTTCCTCTGTGAATGGAGCCATTAAAGGCTAAAGCCCAGAAAAGGAAAATAAAAGGTATTTTTATTCAGCCAAAATTAATGGAGGCACTAAAAAAGCTTAATGGATTTGAATTTGAACTTTAAATATGTTAAAATCTGGAAATATATGGAAAATAGGTATTTGGGCCCGAAAACCCGGAAGCCCGGCCCGAAATGAAACGGGCCGGTCCCTATTTGTGTCAAAGCGGGCCGGGTCCGGGCTCAGTGAAAAACGGGCCGGGTCCGGGCCCAGTAAAATTATAGTTGGACCCGGCCCGTGCCCAGCCCTAGTGAACAACCTCTACTAGTCTACTCTATAAATAGAGAAAGCAATGGAGAACCGATGCAATACCAAACAATTTTGAAGAGCTCATAAGAAAAAAGCAGTTTTAAACTGAAGTGACAATTGTAACAATTGTAACAATTGAATTGTTCTTCGGTTTCTGGTACAATTGAAGAAAGCTTCTCCGGGATCGGGAAAGGAATTTGTGGTAAGAAGGCGGACGAGCTTTCAACACTTTGTGGTACTGATGTGTGCATGATCATCTTCAAACCTCAGAAGACCAAACCAGAGACTTGGCCCCGAGATTGTACACAAGTCCACAGCATTATCAAAAAGTACAAGGCAATGGCGATGAAGAACAATGACATCAAAGGTACAAGAAGTCCTTCATCCCGTAGTCAGAGACGCCACAGATGCTACTACTGCCCATTCTACTTGTAGTCATGTAACAAATAACACGATGAAATTGGACTTGAATCTTTCTGATTCTTATGATTCAGAATTGATTGGAGATGATGAGGCAGAGCTTGATCTTGATGTCTTGTGCTTGAGCTTATGCTTACAGGATTTTCTTCTTCTTCCTTCAATCCTCAAACTTGACAATAACTAATAAGACATCGGCCTCCCTCTAACCAACAGTCCATGTTATGCTGAGCATAATTACCTTCACGAAGCTTGTAAACAACTGCTGACCAATATGATACCAATTAGAGCATCTTCAATAACAACCAGTAGGACGTAAGCTACCTCGGTAGAGACGAGGTGTTGTAGCGAGAAGTGCAAAACTTCCAAAATTTCCCTCATGATTTCTGATCAGCACAACCCGCTCTTGAATCCTTCAGCCACCACATAATCAACAACACCTACATTCATTGTTTAAAATGGGAAATCCCAGAAAATGGCTGATCTAAAGTACATATAGACAATTTCAGACAAAAAACAAAAAAATAGAGAGCATAGAATTAATAAAGTAGTACAAGAAGTGTATGGAGCATGGAAGAACACTTATTAATTACTGCATGATAGGAAATGCCTGCTCCATTGTGAATACAAATATTAACTAGTACATCACTTCCTTTAATTTGGATCTTGAGCTTCATTTTTCAATGGCAGTGATGATGACAAAGTTGTTTCGGAATCATCCTCATCATCCTACTGGCATGTCTTGTGGATATAGGAAAGGTTTGGGAGGCATTTGAATGAATTCAACTTCTCCTTCAAGCATCTCTACTACTTTGTTCATCGAATTAGGACGGTCACTAGGCTTCATTTGTATACACCACAATGCTACCATGAGCATTTTCTTTGTTAGTTTCTTTTCCTCGTCCGTGGCATCTTCAATTTCCACCTCCTTTTCTTCATTGAACTGGTCATACACCCAAGAAGGAAAGTAAATTTGGCTCGTATTGACCGCATTTGAATTCAAGTTCTTTCTTTTCCCTGCTATTTCCATCAATAACATTCCAAAACTATAGATGTCAGCTTTGTTTGACACACCTCCAATATTCTTGTAAAACAATTCCGGAGCTATGTATCCAATGGTTCCTCTTGCTGCGGTCAAAGTTAAACTGCTGTCATCCAATGCGCATAATCTTGCTAGACCAAAGTCTGAAATCTTCGGAACAAACTTCTCGTCAAGAAGAATGTTGTGTGGCTTGATATCGAAATGCAAAATTTTCATATCACATCCTTGATGCAGATAATCAATACCACGGGCCACTCCTAGGGAAATTTCAAATGCTTCCTTGCAACTTAAGGAGATGAGTCCTTCCTTAGGAAATATGTGTTTATCAAGAGACCCTTTTGACATGTACTCATATATAAGAGCACGCTTTGATCCCTCAGCACAATAGCCAATTAGTCGCACCACATTTACATGATGAATTCTTCCAATGGTAGCAACTTCATTCATAAAATCTTGCCCGTTAGCTTTGGAATTTCCCAACATCTTAACAGCAACAAGGTGACCGCTCCGAAGCTTTCCTTTGTACACAGAGCCATAACCTCCTTCCCCCAATTTATCCTTAAATCCTTTGGTCATCTTCTTGATGTTGGAGTAGGAGTACCGTATAGGCATGAGGTTGTTGTGACTCTGTAAGAATTCTTCAATGACGCTGTACATTGATATATGTCGTCTTTTCAACTTCAAGATTAAAAACACAACCACACATGGAATTCCGAATACAGGTTTTGCCACAATCCACGAAAGTACTGTAAAGGAAATAAAAACTAGTCATAAAAATGATTTGTAAGGTGCTAGTAACTATTGCTAAAGATCAATTATTCAAACCCGTATGACTTTGTATCAATCTGTTGGAAAGAGTTATCTTCTGAAATTAAGATGTACAAACAAGGTTGGTTGTACAGAAAGAAATGAGAGAGCACACCTGGAAATCCAATATAAATGGCTGATATCACTGCGAAAAAGAGAGAGAAGAGTCGTTATGAGTTGATAATTGAAGATTGTCTGAAAAGGAATAAGATTGAGATAGTTGTCACCTGTTACTCCATATAGATACTCCACAATATCCAAGTTGTTGCCTGCACCAAAAAAGACATCAATACATAATATCGAGCTATTAACTCTCTAATAGACTTTGTGAGTTGAAGGTCCTCAGTTCCACTCACACACTAGTTGTTGTGCAGTCTTAGCTGTTGTGCATTATCGGTTGTGTAACGTTTCTACTCAAACAAATAAAATAAAATAACTCCAGAGGAAAAGTGGTCAAGCTTGCGATGATAGCAAATCTTTGATATCCTTACCAGAACAATAAACTTCGTTGGTATCACCGTCGATATAGCAATCAGCACCTGCTCGGCCGTAGCTATGCACCCATGAAAGTTCAAAACCATAGAGCAGCTCGTTGTGGATGTCTATGTAGGAACCGTTCATGTCCTTCGTCCCAATCGACGATGATATCAAGACCATCAGCTGTATGAGACATGAATCCCACAAATCCGAGGCATTTAAGCTTTCAGTGATAACAAAAGAGTGCCTACTCGTTGCATTAACGCAAGGAGCAGTATCCACATAGAGAGATGAATTCACCGGCCGAGTTTCGCAGGTCATGAAGATAATAGGCTTTGACAGTTCAAAACTATCCGAGTTCGACGCACTGGCACGTTTCGATATATAAGTGCTGTATGGATCCTCAAAATAACTGAAGTTATAGCTGGCCAAGGAATAAGGAGGGAGTGAAGAGCAGTTATCCTTACGAATATTGGCATCCACAACTCGGATTGTGTAGTTTCCATAATTGATGGCAAGCACATAGTATTTTCCTGAATACAAGTGTAATACAGTGACATTGTTCTCACAAGACAGGGTATTCCTTGATTTACCGCACTTCTTTGGATCATTATTGAGTCGGAAAGGGTAACTTATGTTGTGGATGTCGCCGCAGGAAGAAGGCTCACAGTGATGAGGATCATCCTTAGCGTGGCAAGCTGCAGTGCACAAAACAAGAAGAAGAAGGACCAGTATTGCTGGCATGGGTAGCCTTCCTGTGATCATGGGAAGATACACAGACAGGGGAGAAATATCTAGCTTTATGCCTTCGTCAGTTCCACAAAAGCAGAGATGGAGGAGGCTGGAATGCACGGGCTGGAAGTTACAGCCAGTCAAACCAGTATACGTGGAGCAAGGATATCCACACTTATTTCAAACTTGGGGCATAGTGTAATTCCACACAAACGGACCGTTAGTTATGGTAAAACCATAAAAGCGAGGGAGTTTGTATCACAAAACCAACACCAGGAGGCTCCGTTGTTTCATTCTAGCCTTTGCAGAAACTTCCGCTTTTGCTCTGGTCGCATCACGAACTCTTGCATCGATCGTGCCTTTTGCTTGTTGCCGCCGTTTACGACGCCTATTAACCTGTATTTAGGTTCGACAGCCTCGACGGAATACTGAATCCTGTGATTACTACTGAAAACAACAAATCGATGCCAAATAGATTTAAATCTTTGCGGACACCTTTAATCAGTTTTCATGCGGTTGCAGAAATTGCTTTGTGGTTGTTGATAGCCCAAAGAGGACAAGGACGAACGATGTTGTGGTTATGGAGAAAAGGTTTGTTAACGAGGAGATGAATAGGCCAACGAGGAGGAGGAAACTACTCCAAACTGGATTGTGGTGGCTAATCGCCAACGAGGAGAGTGGTAAAACATTTTCTTACCCGGCCATGGAATTGCCATAAAAGCCCCTCCATCTTAACGCGTTGGCCGCGTATCTTACAACCTGCGTATTCCAGATTTCTCCGACAGAAATGATACATGGAATAGAGAAGTTATGACTTGTAGATTAGTGGAAGTGGGTCAAAGTTTTACTAGTCAATATGGAAAGATGGTCAAGAATTAGTCATAACTACTTGTAGAATTAGTCATAAATAAATAAAAGAATGAGAATGATCAGAGGTTGTGTTCAACCTTGTCTCGCAAAATCCTTCACTCTATTCTATTTGTTTTATATAAAAGCCTCTAGGAACTGATACTCTACAGAATTTAGTTCCTAGAAACCTTGGTACTTGTAAACTTTCTTTGGTGAGTTAGGTTTGTCTTCGGTAGTGCAAAACACAAACTAACACTAGTCTGCAGACTGAGCTTCTCATTTGCACATTTGTATTGGGGAAAATAAAGTCGGGCATTTGAAATTTAATGACAAGCTGAATAATTAACGATACATCTGAAACCCAACGAGAAAACACTTGCAAACTTTAATTTACAGTGGAGTCGCAACAGACTCTGAGTGATTTTATATATATTATAGCAGTCTGTTGACGGCACTTGACGCTTGCAAACATCAACACAATGGAAATTTCTTGTGATCTTGGGAAGTAAATCTTGCTCCAACAAGATAGCAAGCACAGCATCAACTTAACGATTGAAAAGAAACCAACCAATAAATATCTCTGTTCAAATGCCTAAATAACGTAATTTCTCTGATCAAGAGCATGAACTGTAACTCTTAAGGTTGTAATCTAACAATACGCTAACAAGATAAGAAACATCGTAAACAAGAGAAGATCTCATATCTCATTGGCAAAAGCAAAAAGCTTCATTACTCATTGCATCTTTCTCTACTAAGATCTTAGAATACATCAAAAACCTAACAAGTATAACAATCTAAAAAAAATTTGTAATCGATACTTCTATCTTGATTCCGAACTCTTTAATAAAGTAGCTTCACATTCCTGACGAAGTCGTTCCCTCTGAAAGAAGAAAAGCACAAGGATACAACATGTACGGATGCCAAAAAATATCTACAAGACAAACTAACAGATGCAATGCAATATTATCAAAAGTGGTTTTATTGGTTGTATTAAATTATGGATCACATTTGAGTATTAAAGGACTGATCCTATCGCATTGATTAGTGGGATTAGCAATAACTGAATAACATTACCAATCCAATAAAAAACTTGTATGTACTATGTGACTTCACATAAAGCATAGTGAAGGATGCCACAGCATGACTTCATAGTTAATCAGTAGGGGTGGATTCCCAACAGGTAAAATCAGAACCATAAACAGAAGGTTTCAGTTTAAGAAACTGCTATGTATATAGTGGAGTACGCATAGGATATACAGGCAGTTAGAAATCAGCCAAAACAAACAACATCACTATAAAACTTTAAACCAAGTGCTCTTAACAGATATTGCAGTTGATTGAAATACATATGTTCTACACAAATTGTTGTTTCTTGTATTAATAATGCTTACAATGTAATACTTAAAAGACTACACCTTACTGTAACCAAAAACAGCAATGAATTTATCTCAGTTTTGCAGAGGACAGTTGCATTACTCCAGGGGGAGAATCCTAGCTAGCCCACCACTCATAGATCATATTCTAACCTTTGCATTGACAAAAGAAATAGTGCAACTCTAATTATATGCAGTAGGTTCCCTACAAGTCAACAAACTCGGAGAAAGTGAATGAATTGAATCCCTAGTTTTTGTTTGTCAAACTGGGCCTGTTTGTTCTATTTATCCAAATTGCTTATTAAATTGCCGAGGGACATTGAAACCTACATACATTGGAAAAGTACAACACAATAGTGAGCTCCTAGATGAAACCATAACAACCAATGTACAGCAAGGAGAAAGGAGGGTACTGACTTGAGTGCACCTATGATTACTGCAATCAGATAAATATTGCTCATTTAGGTTTAGACACTATGTCTTGACTACACGACTAAGAGTACCTTTAGGCATACAGGACCAGCAAAAATCCAACACAATGGAAGGAGGCAACTACATTCTGTGAGCATCATTGCCCGGCCAAGTGGACTTCACCAATTCAACCTTTTTGCATTTATAGTTGTTTCTACAACCTTCCTTTCCACCGGATATCATTAAAATTTGAAACATGTGGTCCAAGATGGTGAGACAAGAACTTTCTGACAGTCAAAGCATTCCCTCTTGTTACTTCTTTTTCACAATTTTGTTTTACTGTTGATATGACGGAAGAAGCAGAACACCTAAGATCTATGATGCACGGATACGTGAAATTGGCTTCGTATCCCGTACCGATCCGGGATCCGGGTACGATACGCTAGGATACGCTCGGATACGCCCGGATACGTGTATCCGGATTTGGATACGGTTTGGATACGTCCGTATCCTATACCGATACGTAAATATGTAAATAAATTGGATACGTGGGGGTAATGCTGACTTTTTACCCTGAAAAAAAAAAAAAAACAAAAAACAAAAAAAACAAACAAACCCAGATCGGGGAAGAGACTGAATCTGAGATTCACTCTGCTCTTCATCTCTTTTCTTCTGTTCTTCTTCGCAAGTCGCAACCTTCTCTGCTCAAGACTTCTCTTCTTTGATTCGCTTGAAGCTTGGAGCTTGGATCTTCAATTTCTAGCCGATTTCTCCTGCTCTTCGTCTCTTCTCTTCAGAATTCTCCTGCTTTTCATCTCCTCTTCTGCTCAGCTGCTCTTCTCTTCTTCGATTCGCTTTGGGTACGTTCATTCTGCATCTTCTGGTCTTCAATCAGTTGAATGCTTCAATTTGGGATTTGGGTATGTTTGTTCTGGGTATGTTTGTTCTAAAGCTGATTGCTTAAAGCTTTGTGTTTCTTCTCATATTTGTTTTTCGTTTCGGATACGTTTGTTTCATATATATATATATATATATATATATAGAAAGATACATACACGTTTCAAAGTTCTAAATGTTTTTTTTTTTTAGTTTTTCTAATTATATATATATATATATATTTAATTGAAGTATCCTTTACGTACCCGTATCCTATTATATTTAAGATTTGCCGTATCCACGTATCCGATCGTATCGCATCCGGATACTCGTACCCGTATCGGTGCTTCTTAGCCTAAGATGAATTAACTTTTTAAAACTAGTTGAAGTTTGTATGATTTCAAAGATGCATTAGAGCCTAGGAGACAACTCGCCTAATGTCAATCCTAACATTAAGCACCTTGTGTAGGAATTGCAATAAGCTTAAGCATATTTTGTGCTGTGCACAATATAAAAATAGAACCCCATCCATAAATACAGGTATAGGTAAAAAAGAAAAAAAAAATTGTGCAATCATTGAACTGAAAACCTTAGCATTTCCAAGTTTTCAAACACACTGCAGAAAAGACTAAAAATAATTATCAGCTAATTATGACATGAGAAAGGTAGAAGCAACAGATTTATATGTCTCACCACAAGTAAGACCAATATTTAATGTTTCAATCAAGATCATAACTTCATTCACATACAATAATACAGTATCACGCATTTTGTCAAACTTCGTTTTGAGTGTATAAAATGGTCCAATACTTTTTATGATCGATCAGGCCACCAATCTACCTAAAGAAAATTTTCTACTGCTATTATTACCAGCTTTCCAAGAAAATAAATAAAAGAATAAGATTTCTAAACAAATCATAACAAGAAAGCATACCCTTCTTTCCCAAAAAGGAAGAAAGCAGACAAAATCATAGACGGGAGTAATGGTTGAAACTAAGATAGCATTCAATCCAGTAATCACCAAAAGTGCAGTCATAGGTCGAGTTCTATGCAGCATCTTTCTCTATTGTCTAGGCTTTCTTCAGCTCTGCAAGCAAGAAAATGCAATTCAGAACATTTCCTAGAAAACAACACACACATATGCCTGTCAGGCATATGAGTATGCTCAATGTACAAGGATGAATAAAAGTACTGGTACTAGTACAGACAACTCAAGAGAGGAAAACTAAACCATCCTCTCTGAAGAGGACAAAACCTTTTGAAAATCCTGTATTCCATGATCCTCTATTTCCTCAGGACAATTGCTAATCATCCTTATGAAAGAAACAAAATTTACTTTTCTGAAAGTCAAAAAAATCAAAATAAGACGCACTGTACTCTTGAGAATAGAGGACTACTTTCTTTCTTTTTTTAATGACTGTCTTTAAACATTATTAAATAGAATGCTTTCATAAAAAACATGTCCTTAAAAGCCAACAAAGAAGAAACTTATTCCAAACAATTGTGCTTAAATGCCTTTGAACAAAAAGAAAATGGTGGCCTACCATGATTGTAACAGTGTAACACAATGCGAAGCAGTCCATAAAATCAGTTCTTATATGCTTCCAAGTGACAAAGCCAACCTGGCCTTAGAAAGTACAACAGAAGGCCTAATATGGGATACTAAAACAATGAACTGCACTTACTCCTTCCAAACGAATAATCATTTCTTAAACAGCAAAAACATCCACAACTCCAAAGTTCAGCGGATTGTTACTGTTTGTATACAGAATAATGAAAAGAAATCTATTACATGCTGCAATTAGGTAAATCCATCTTCTATATAACAAGCTTACTATGAGTATTAATAAGATTTCCCTTTTAATATGAGGATAACTTCCTAGCTATGTCCTGCAAACCAACCACTAACATCCTCACGTGTGATTCACTTAATATATACTTTCAGTAAATATTTGCAAGCCAGTGCAAAAACCAAATGCTCCTCTTTTTCGTTCCTCCCGCTTACACCGGAAAAAAAAAATCATTTTACAGTAATTATCTAGTACAGAGTGGAGTTATTTAACTTGAGTGATTCTCATATAGCCTAGCAAGTTCTTGGAATTTGGGGAAGCAAATCTCTCCCAGACAAGACAGCATCAAGGCAAAAAGACTTTACACCAACATCAACAGCAAAAAGATCTATACTACAATACACATTAAAAGCATGATCTAGTGAAATACTGAGCAATTGAAGTTTGAAGCGTACCAAGATGAAACATTCTCTCTAAAGCCAAGATTATCTCTATTGAAAAGTAACTAGGCATCTATTTCAGAAGTTGCAACTTACAGTTTTCCCTATTGAAAAGTTCCCAAATTATGTTTATCATAGCAGTACAAACGGAGTACAAAACAGCAGAAGATTGTATTTTCGTGTGATAAATTGGCTATTAGTGCATACAACAAAAGAGAAAAAAATTGATTTTACATCACATGAAAGTTTAGATTAAGGTTAATTTCACTAGATAGCAATGATAGTCGAAACTGGTTAATCATATCCTAATTGCTTACCAGACACCTGAGGTAAGTTTCACAGATACACATGTATATAGCAGTGTTCTCTTTATTAAGCACCCAATCTGCTCCATTTTTTCTATCATAATTGGATAAAATGAGTGCAGGGTACGTCCTTTTCTACAGACTCTACAATACAGTGAGCTATATACCCATGTAATACATTCTCACACGATTAAGTCATAACAGTGCAAGTAAGCAAGCAAAACCCTAATTAACCCTCAGTTGCTGAGTCATATCGATCAACTATCCCCAAAACATGAATAACATCCATATTCAGGGTCAGGGATTAGAAATCACACCTTGGAACAAGTTGAAATCTTGCATTGCGCTTTGGGGTGATTGAGATTCCGGGTCTTTTGGCCAATCCTCGATCCCTTAAACCTTAAACCCTAGACATTAAGAGAGCTTGTAAGATAGGAAAAGATCAATCAAACAGAAAATGAATAAGAGGGAGAGCGACTACGTTTTGTCCAGAAGGTTTACAGGATTTTTTTTTTTTTTTTTTAAATTTAAAGGTATTTTTTTTTAGGGTGGTTCTATTCAGATCTCCAAGTTTGCTATATGGACCTCCACTAATTTTTGTAAAAATTCAATTCCTAATTTACCCCTATAGAAAACTAAATAACAAAAAAATATATAGAAAAACCACAACCAATTCTGTCTGCATCTTCTTCTCCCTCACTCTTTCTTTCACCTGGGTTTCTTATTAGCTATCAAATTATTGGTATGTCTATTGTTATATATTCATAATCAAGACCCAATTGTTAGAATTTAATTATTGATTAGTAATTTGATATATATATATATATATATGTGTGTGTGTGTGTGTGTGTGTGTGTGTGACTGATAACTCTTCCCCTGTGTTTGCACTGTTCCTGAAAGTTTCAGCAATATGAACCAAGCTTCTTATTGAGGTGTGTGATCTAGTCCAAGTTTTTCTCTTTATCTATGCCACCATTCAAATTCAAGGAATTCCCTTCATTTAGACAATTAGTCATTAATCCATTGCAATTGAGTTTTAAAAAAAAAAAATCATACTCCCAATGAACTTCATACCCAAAGCATGAATTAAATATCTAAGCTTGGATTCTTGGAATATAGTACTATATGTCATTCCTCCAAACGATTAACCAATAGGCTATAAGGATGTAGCTAAGGCAGCAGATGTAATCGAATGATTTTAGATTATAACTGTATTGACGGCACTTGATGCAAACACCAACACAATGGAAATTTCCAATCAGTCAGCAAGTAATTGTGATCCTGGGAAGCAAAACTTTCTCCAATAAGATAGCGCGTACAGCGTCAACCCAACAATTGGAAAGAAATCAACAATTAAATATTCTGTTCAAATGCCTAGATAACGTAATTTCTCTGATTAAGAGCATGAACTGTAACTCTGTAAGGGTGTAATATAACAGTATGTTAAAAAGAAACATCATAAAAGAAGAGAACATCTCATGTCTCATTGGCAAAAGCAAAAGCTTCATTACTGATTGTATCTTTCTATACTGAGATCTAAGAAAGTTCGAATACGTCAAAAACCTCTGACAGCAACAAGTATAACAGAATAAAAAAAATATAAAAAAAAAAAACTGCAATCGATACTTCTATCTTGATTCCGAACTCTTTAATAAAGTAGGTTTACGTTCCTGATGAAGTCACTCCCTATGAAAGAAGAAAACCATAAGAATACATGGTGCAAGGATGTAAAAGAAAACCTACAAGAAAAACTAACATATGCAATCCAATATTATCTAAAGTGATTTTAGTTGGTTCTATTAAATTATGGATCACATTTGAGTATTAAAGGACTGATCACATTTGAGTCTTAAAAGACTGATCGCATCGCATTGATTAGTGGGATTAGCAATAACTAAATAACATAACCAATCCAATCCAATATGATAATAAACATGCATGTAGTTTGCGACTTCACAGAAAGCATAGTGAAGGTTGCTACAGCATGACTTCAGAGTTATTCAACAAATGTGGACGCCCAACAGCTAAATCCAAAATGATAAACAGAGCGTTTTGGTTTCAGAAAGTGCTACATATATAGTGGGTATGCAAAGGATATACTGGCAGTTAAAAATCAGCCAAAACAAACAACTCACTATAAAACTTTAAACCAAGTGCTCTTAACAGAAATTGCCAGAACATCTGAGTTGCAGTTGATTGAAATACATATGTTCTAAACAAATTGTTGTTTCTTGTATTAATAATGCTCACTACTTAAAAGACTAGGCCTTAGTTTAACTGAAAAACAGCAATGAATTTATCTCAGTTTTGCAGAGGACAGTTGCATTGCTCCAGGAGGAGAATCCAAGCGACCCACCACTCATAAATCATAATCTTACCTTTGCATTGACGAAAGAAATAGTGCAACTCTAATTATTTGCGGTAGCATCCCTACAAGTCAACAAACACGGAGAAAGTGAATGAATTGAATCCCTAGTTTTTGTTTGTCAAACTGGGCCTGTTTGTTCTATGTATCTATGATTGCTTATTAAATTGCCAAGGGAGACTGAAACCTACATACATTGGAAGAGTACACAAAATAGTGAGCTCCTACATGAAACCATAACAACCAATGTACAGCAAGGAGAAAGGACGGAACAGAGATGAGTGCACCTACAATTACGGCAGTCAGATAAATACTGCTCCTTTAGGTTTAGATACTATGTCTTGACTACACGACTAAGGGTACCTTTAGGCATACAGGACCAGCAAAAATCCCACAAAATGGAAGGACGCAACTACGTTCTGTGAGCAACATTGCTCGGCCAAATGGACTTCACCAACCTTTTTGCATTTACAGTGTTTTTTACAACCTTCCTTTCAGCCGGATATCATTAAATTTCTAAATATGTGATCCAAGTTGCTGAGACAAGAACTTTCTCATGGTCAAAGCATTCTCTCTCGTTACTTCTTTTTCACAACTTTGTTTTACTATTGATATGAAGGAAGAAGCACAACACCTAAGATGAATTAAATATTTAAAACTCTTTAAAGTTTTGTATGATTTCATAGATGCATAAAGCCTAAGAGACGACTAGCCTAATGTCAGTCCTATCTTTAAGCACCTTGTGTAGAAATTTCAATAAGCTTAAGCATATTTTATTGTGAGCACAATATAAAAATAGAACCCCACCAGGTATAGGTAAAAAGATTGTGCAATCATTGAACTGAAAATCTTAGCATTTCCAAGTTTTCAAAAACATTGCATTAAAGACTACAAATAATGCTAATTCTGAACTAATTATGACATGAGAAAGGTACAACTGATTTATATGTAGCGCCACCAGTAAGACCAACATTAAATGTTTCAATCAGTATCATAACTTCATACACATACAGTAAACCAGTATAACGCATTATGTCAAACTTCATTATGAGTTGTATCCTGTTCAAAATGGTCTAATACTTTTTACAATCAATCTGGTCACCGTTCAACCTAAAGAAATTTTTCTAGTGCTATTATTACCAGCTTTCAAAGAAAATGAATAAACAAATAAATAAATAAAAGAACAAGATTTCTAAACAAATCAAAACAAGAAAGCATACTCGTCTTTCCCAAAAAGGAAGAAAGCAGACGAAATCATAGACATAAGCAATGGTTGAAACTAAGATAGCATTCGCTCCGGTAAATACCAAAAGTGCAGTCATAGATCGAGTTCTATGTGGCATCTTTCTCTATTGTCTGGGCCTTCTTCAGCTCTGCAAGCAAGAAAACGCATTTGAGAAGATTTTCCCAGAAAACAACACACATGCATGCCTGTCAGGCATATGAGTACGCTCAATGTACAAGGATGAATAAAAGTACTGGTACAGAAATTGCAAGAAAGTAAAGATAAACCATCCTCTCTGAAGAGGACGACGGCTTTTGAATATCCTGTATTCCATGAGCCTCTATTTCCGGAGAACAATTGGTAACCATCTTTACGAAATAAACAAAATTACTTTTCTGAAAGTAAAAAAGAAAATCAAAATAAGACAAAGAAGAAACTTATTCCAGACAATTGCTTAAATGCCTTCAAAAAGAGGAGGAGAGGGGGGGTGTGTGGTGAAGTAGCCTACCATGATGGTGACACAATATGAATCAGTCCATAAAATCAGTTCTATTTTATGCTTCCTAGTGACAAAGCCGGCTGGCCATAGAAAGTACAAAAGAAGGCCTGATATGGTATACTACAACCAGGGGAGGAGGCAGATGTGCACTAGAGTACGCAGCTGCACATCCTGGAGCTTAGTTTATTTAATATGTATATATGCAATCCCACCTTCAGAACTTTTTATTCTGGTCCATGCATCCTTCCTAATCAAAGTACTTATCTTCTATTAGTCTTTCTATTTAAATCAATATCACTACTCCACTTCAGTGTATCAATCAGACATAATTCAAAATTTTGGTTCTCTAAACTCAGTTTCCTGCCTAATCAATCATTGTGCCTAGTTAAATACTCTACGCAATGAGTTCGCACCCCCAGGTATGGTTTCCTTGCTCTGCCACTGACTACAACAACGAATTGCACTTAATCCTTGCAAACAAATAATCATTTCTTAAGCAGCAAGAATATCCAGAACTCCAAAGTTCAAGGGATTGTTATTGTTTGTATACAGAATAATGAAAAGCAATCTATTAAATGCTCCAATCAGGTCAATCCATTTCTCTATATTTTACAGGCTTACTATGAGTAGTAATTTCCCTGTCATATGAGGATAACTTCCTAGCTATGTCCCACAAACCAACCACTACCCCCCACGGGGTTGTGATTCACTTAATACATACTTTTAGTAAATACTTTTAATAGCTGCAAGACGGTGCAAAAACTGAAAGCTCTTCCTTTTTCGTTCCTCCCGCTTACACCAGAAAAAATCATTGTACAGTATCTAGTACAGAATGGAGTTATTTAACTTGAGTGATATTCATATAGCCTACCAAGTTCTCGAAATTGGGAAACCAATCTCTCTCAAACAAGAAGCATCAAGGCAAAAAGAGATACAAACTCTACACCAATATCAATAGAAAAAAGATCTATACTACCATACACATTAGAACATTGATCTAGTGAAATACTGAGCTATAGAAGTTTGACGGGTACCAATATGAAACATCCTCTCCTAAAGCCGAGAATATCTCTTCACTGTAATCATAAAGTAACTAGGCATCTATTTCAGAAGTTGCCACTTACAGTTTTCCCTATCGAAAAATTCCCAAATCATCTCTAAAAAAAGCAGTACAAACAGAGTGTAAAACAACACGGGATTGCATTTTCATGTGATAAACTGGTTATTAGTGCATCGAATGAAAGGAAAAGAAAGAAAGGAACTCGATTCGTACATCACATTAAAGAAATTTTGAATAAGATTACTCTCACTTGACGGCAAGTGACAGTGTTTCTCAGAGCCTAAGATTATTTTCACATATACACCCAATCAGCTTCATTTGTGGAACATAATCATATGGAGGAAGTGAGATTACGAGAGTTAATGGGGCGAGATACGGCCTTAATTTTGGATTACCCAAACCGGAACACAATCAATTACACAAAAAATCATAATGCACAAAACGCAATTTCAATTGTATATCTGCGGCGTCCCAACTATACCTTCATGGACGAATTCGAAAACCTAACTCCAGCGCAGTTACAATTGACGAAGCTTCACAGCGTTTTGAATTTCTCGCTAGCCCTAGGGCTTTATTTCCTTTTCTGTTTGCTTCGCAAAACCCTCGCCTCTGTTCTGTTTTCTTGGTTTTTATTGTTTTAATTTTCTGAAATTCTGAATTGGTCGGAGTTTGGGTTTCTCATTTTCTTTGTCATTCCCTCCGGCCCATTTTTCAGCCCGCAATTGGCAATGGCGTAGGTGGCACGTGTAGACTTGGCCTCTCTGCTAGAACGCTTGGGTTTCAATATCAGCCGTTCATTTTAAGTTAAGGGCTAATAAGTCGCCACCTCATCAAATGGGTATTAGATAAATAAATTGAGATGTGTTCAAGAAAAACCTAATTTGTGTTTAGCCCAAACTCTAGATTACTTGACCTAATGGTAATACGATTCAATTAGAAGGATCTAGATTCCTAATCAATGTACGATTACTTTCCTTGTATGATTGAGATTCTATGCATTGTAATCCTCTATATAAAGAGACCCCTATTATCAATGAGAATACACAGCGATTATCTCTCAATTTCTGATTCCCTAAAATACGTTATCAGCACGAGCCTCTAACCCTGAAACCCTAATTTCATAGCCCTCAAAATCCTGCAACCACCGCCCCACATATCGAAGCCCTAATCCCAAGGAGCCCAGAACCGGCGGCGGATTCACCGGAACCGGCCTGAAAAGCTCCGAACCGGTCTCCAGAAAATAAGAACTATCTCTGACCGGTTCGCATAGTTCCAGGTCACCTTCCACCTTCATAGTTGGGCAATACCGGAATCAGAGTTCCGGAATCCTTCACCAGAAATTTCATCTCCAGAACCGGCCGGAAAGTAACTGAACCGGCCACCGGAACTGCAGCAGACCCCTGAACCGCCTCATCCAGCACCCTCGGCAGTACCTGCGCGCAGACCCTCCGCAGATCCTCGGCAGCTCCCCGCGCGCATCTGTCGACAGAGTCTCGGCAGCCCCTGCGCACATCTGTCGACAGCTCTCGGCAGCACTAGTGCAGGCCCCTGGCAGCACTCGGCAGCACCAGCGCAGGCCCTCGGCAGCACCTCTCGGCAGCCCCGCAGTAGCCCTGCAGCAGCCCCGCAGCAGCCCCGCAGTAACCCTGCATCAGCCCCGCAGCAACCCCGCAGCAGCTCCGGCCAGCGACCACCGCCGGCCACCACCATTTTCCGGCCACTTTTCCGGCGACCGTTTTCCGGCCATCTACAGTAACTTTTTCTGGTCAAAATTTCCGGCCAATTTTCAAGGTAAACTTTTCTAAAATTTCCCGTTTTTGAAGTTTTTTTTTCATTCTTTTCTTCTTTTCTCGGGGACTTCCAACATCCCTTCTTCTACCCCCCTTTCTTTATCATAGGGGAGACCAAATCAAGCCGAACTGTAGGGGTTCGTGCTCACTCCAAGCTTGGAGCTTGTAGAGTTCTCCAAACATAGAGTTTGTTGAGATAAAACGATCGACCACAAACATCATTGTTTCGATCTAATCCAACCCCTCTTGGAATTGAATTTCTTGGAAGCGAGTACGCTCGGAAATTCCTAATTTCTTGGAAGCGACTACGCTCAGAAATTTTTATTGCTTTCGTGGTAGCTTATTTTGCTCCGAAACTAACCCTACTTTCTTGTTGTTTTTCAGAATGAGTAACATGAACAAGTTGAGCTTCGCTCCACTAGAGACAACAGGCGCAGGATACCACAAGTGGGTCCGTGATGTGCGCCAGCATCTTAAGGCTGATGGGATCCTGAGTACGATCCAAGAGCCAAGTCAGGACGTGCTTACTCCTCAACAAGCTACTGCTTTTGAAGCAAATAGAGCTACGAGGGAGGCTAATGAAGCAAAAGCCATCATTCTCATGACAAGGCACATGAATGACGCACTCCAAAATGAGTACCTCAGTGAGGAAGACCCAAGAAAACTATGGGTAGAACTCGAGCAGCGTTTTGGCAACGTCCGTGATTCCCTGCTTCCAGACTTAGAAGTGAGATGGCATAGCCTCCGCTTCTGTGATTTCAAGTCTGTACTTGACTACAATTCAGAAGCACTTCGTATCGAGTCTTTGATGGAATTCTGTGGACAGAAAATCACTGATACGATGTTGATCGAGAAAACTCTCTCCACCTTCCCTGTCTCTGCATTGATGGTAGCTAAAAACTATCGATTAATGTCAATGCTAGACGCATCACAAGATTTCATGAGCTTATTGGAGCCATGAACGTAGCTGAAAAGCACGACAACATACTTGTGAAGAACTATAACTCTAGACCCGTGGGAGCAAAGCCAATTCCAGAGTCTAATTATAGTCACGCCCTTAAAGGAGGGAGCAAGGAGCGAAACCCTAAGGGAAGGGATTATTCTGGACGTTCTGGTCCATATTCTCGCCCCAAAGAGGAAGGAAATCGCCAAGATAGGCGTGCACGGAACCGTAGAGGTAAACATGTGAAGAGAGAAAGAGGCCAAGCCTCCGGTTATGGTGGTGACGCCACCAAAGGCAATAACCGTCCCCAAAACACTCCCAAAGCGCCTCGATCAAGGGAACCTGACTATAATGATGCTTGTCTCAGATGTGGATTAACTGGACATTGGGCAAAGGCATGTAAAGCATCCTAGAATGTTGCAAACGCATACAAGATGTATTGTGAAGCAAGGGAGGCAAATTACATGGAACAAGAAGATCAAGATAGCGATCTCGATCTAAGGGTGGAAGACTTCAAGAATCAAGACCCAGAAATTGGCGATTTTGATTAAGTCTTTTTATTTTCCAAGAGATGTAGGCAATTGCCATATTATTTTGTAGTAGATGCCAATGATATTAGTTTTTCTTCAAAGTAGGCGTACTCAATACAAATGTGATGTCTAGGAAGGTTTTGAGATTGGTGGTACTTGAGAGAGCTTTGCTCCACCGACATCTCTCTACTCACCTGGTCACATTTGCATTGGAATTATCGAAAGAAGTTAGACGACTACCATTGTTTTGCATTAGCTAGTTTTTGGATTAGATTTTCTTTGGTCAAAGAGACAAAGATGTAACTCCGTTGGTTTATGAATAAAATTTCGAGTTCTATTCATTATGACTCACGAGCATGTTACTTTGTGACTACGATGGCTGGGCCATCAGTATTAATTCAAGGACATGGAATAGCCCAAGTTCCCCTTGCTAAATGACACCTTGATTATTGTCACAGAAACTCTCTACGCTTCTAGGGCAAATTGCACCTATGAATAGCCAACGGATTCCATGCAGAAATGCATGAAGAGAACAAAATAATGAGTTCCTTTGCAATAGCTCTAATGATTGCGAACAAAGGCGCATCTTAGAGAAGTTTATGTGTCGCTCTAGTGGACTTTATGTCATTATTCGAGCTATTAAATCCAATAAAGTTATGAGAGAAGATCTCTTGGACTTAGACACATATTGGCTTTGTCACGACAGGATAGGTCATCCTAGTCATGGTATGATGATCCGTCTATTAAAGACTTCACACGGACATCCATTCTTCAGAGTGAGAAGAAGCAAGAATCAAAAATTGATTCCTAGGCTTAGCAAGACCTCAACAATTGCAGCATCTGGTGCTGCAGCCGTCTTGGGGCGCCATAGAGACGCCCAAGTCCTATGTGACAACGCCATAAATGGTGCTACCCATGGTCAAGACGCCATGAATGCCACTTTCCATGGTTCCAACGCCATGATGGGTGATGTAGTCACACGTTTTGCTTCTAAGAGCACTACGGATGCTCTGGCCCAACCAAAACCCTCATTGGTTGCTTCTATGGCCTCTCACTCATTTTACAAAGCCTGTTCCTTAGGGAAATTAGGACTGAGACCGTCTTATGCAAAGGATATACTCATTATGTTCCTACATAGAATCCATGGGGATTCTGTGGACTGATTCAACCAACTTGCGGACGTTTAAATATCTCATGATGTTGGTTGACACGCAAACACGCTGGTCACGTGTTATGCCATTATCCACATATAAATGTTGCTTATGCTACACTCCTAGCACATATCATACCAATAACGGGCTCACTCCCCGAATCATCCTATTCAGTCAATTGGATTTGACTATGCTAGAGAGTTTATATCGAAGACTTTCGATGGTTATTGCATTGGGACTAATGTTGGACATTATATTCCCATGAACACACCCAAATGGTCTCGCGGAAACGACTACGATAGTAGTCTGAACATTGGTAATGCGCACCAATCTTCCTATATCCGCTTGGGGTGATGCAATATCGCATGCAGCTATGCTAATGCGTCTACGACCCACCGCCACTCAATATACCTCTGCGTTACAGCTAGTGACTGGGTACAAATCGTACTTACGCATATTTGAGTGTGCAAATTATGTGCCAATTGCGCAGCCACAACGCTCTAGGATGGGTCCTTACAGACGAATGGGCAACTACGTTGGATTTGAGACTCCAACAATCGTCCGCCACTTGATGCCCTTGCCTGGCGATCTCATTACCGCTGGATTTGCGTATGTCACTTTGATGAGACAGTCTTCCCGTCATTAGGGGGAGATAAGAACACGGATGTTCAGCAGGAACGACAGGAATTATCGTAGTCTGTCCCCACTATGTCTCATCTCGATCCCTGTTAAAGTGACGAGATCACACTAACATGCTGCAAATAAGCCTGCAAGGAAGTACGTCCCTACGAGAGGACGTAGCGCCATCCTACATGGAGGTAGGCATGGCGCCAATGCCAAAGAGAGTGGCACTCTGGCGTTATAGGCCATGGCCCCAGCTAGGATGCGTGGGAGGCCCGTGGTTTCGAAGGATACTTTGGCACATTCCAATCCTTTGATCATTAAGACTCAGAATCCGTCTCATGAGTATCTTCCGGGTTATGGTTACCATTGGGGGACGCCTCAACGTCAGAACCTATTCCTGAGAATTTAGAGCTCTATGAAAATTACACTAGTGTACATGAGACGTGGGATAAAAAAAACTCCATCATAATTGATGATGTAATTGCGCATTTCGTTGCACATGAGTTTGTTGAGTCAAATGATATCGAACCACGCTCCGTTGATGAATGAATACCAACGTAGAGAGTTTTTGGCCTAAATGGAAAGATGCGATCCAGGTTAAGATGAGTTCTCTAACGAAGAGGAAGGTTTTCGAGCTAGAGATGCCAAAACCTCCTAATATAAAACCTGTTGACTAATGGGTCTTCGTTAGAAAGTGTAGTGAGAAAAAGATATGGTAATCTCGCCTTTTGGCGCAAGGCTTCTCACAAAACGCCCTGGAATCGACTATGATGAGACAGATTCTCTCATAATGGATGTCATTGCACTCCACTACCCTATCAGTTTGGTAGTACCCGAATAACTGAACATGCAGCTTACAAATGTGGTCACTACGTATCTCTATAGGGATCTAGATACGGAATATACATGAAGGTTCATGGTGAACTTCATTTACCCAAGTCAAGTGGTTCTAGACCACGGAGCGCGTTTACAAAAGGGTTGAAACACTCGCTAAAATGACTACTTGATTGGGAAGGGATATGCCCACGCGCTTCCATAACAAGTTTCGGATTCTATCGCGGTTCATGTTGGACATGATCTTCATTAGAAGCCCTTAAAGAGTTAAGGAAAACCGCTGAACACTTGAAATCCGAGTTTGAGATGAAGGATTTTGGGAGAACACGATTATGTCTCGGTTTGGAACTTGAGCATCGTGTCGATAGATGCTTAGGCATTTTGACAAGGTCAAACCTTCAAGCACCCCCATAGTCGTCTGTAGTCTTGATCCTGAAAAGGATCCTCTTCGTCGAAAGGATGATGGCGAAGATGTGCTAGAGGCAGAAGTGCCTTACTTAGTACAATAGGCGCATTATTGTACTTATCCCAATGCACAAGACCGGACATCTCATATGTTGTGAACTTATTAGCTAGATATAGCTCTGCGCCAACTCGACGCCATTGGATTGGTGTAAAAGATATCTTTCAGTACTTGAGATGTACGATTGATATGGGCTTGTTTTATCCCGACAGAGAGAAGATGGATTCGGACCCATCATACACCAGAAACGCCGCCAACGCTGGCCTGCGTTCTCTATCCCCATCCCAAAATGATATAAGTGTTTTGAAGGGTTTTGCTGATGCTGGGTACCTCTCTGACCCACACAAAGGTCGCTCCCAAATTAGTTAAGTGTTCACCATGGGAAAAGACCGTGATATCTTGGAGGTCTACATAACAGACCGTAGTCGCTATATCTTCGAACCATGCAGAGATTATTGCTCTTCACGAAGTGGTTCGTGAATGTTTATGGATTGCCTCCATAATCACGCATGTTCGAACAATTGTGGTTTGCAGTCTACCACAAGATGAGCCTACGAGCATTTAGGATAATGTTGTTCATTTTGAACAAATGAAGCAAGGCTACATCAAAAGCGACAACACCAAGCATAATCAGCAACAACAGACTCTCCTCAAGGTCAAAGTGAACTAGGTTCAATCTGAGGACAGTGTGGCAGGCTTGCTCACTAAGTCATTGCCTAAATTCCACTTTCGAGAGACATGTTAGTAGCATCGCTTGCGGAAGTTATCCGAACTCCAATGACCGTAGTCATCAGGGGGAGATGCGGACATCAGGGGGAGATGTCTACGTGTATAGTCTCGAAACGTGAAGGGTGTGTTGTGCTCTTTTTCCCCTTCGACCGAGGTTATTTTTGTCCCACTGGGTTTTTGTTACTCGGCAAGGTTTTTAATGAGGCAACGAGAGAAGCACCGCGTTTGGGCAACACAAGGGGGAGTGTTCAAGGAAAACCTAATTTGTGTTTAGCCCAAACTCTAGGTTACTTGACCTAGTGGTAATAGGGTTCAATTAGAAGGATCTAGATTCCTAATCAATGTACGATTACTTTCCTTGTATGATTGAGATTCTATGCATTGTAATCCTCTATATAAAGAGGCCCCTATTATCAATGAGAATACACAGCGATTATCTCTCAATTTCTGATTCCCTAAAACAAGATTTTTTTTTAGAATAAAGGGCTTGTACGGCTACCCTCAAACCCTGATTGATGAAACTAAGAATAAATTGAGATGTTTTCTGTTAACGCCATTTGTCATCTCCTCTTTCCTTTTTCTTCTTCAGCTTTCTTTCTAGTCTCCTCGTCTCTTGAACCATGAGTCCCCTGACAGAGTTCAGTTGAAGAAAATCTAATATACCCATTCAAAAGGAAAGAGTTCCACCTCAGATTGGTGAGATCGTGATCCAATTCGAGGCACCCACATCAGAACCATCATGAAATATGGAACTCAGGCCAAGTGAGTATTGAATTTGGTGAAGGTTAGGTGGATTGAAAATTCAAATTGTATTGATTTTTGCTTTCCCATGTCGAGATGCACTCGATCGAATGGAGTAAAAGGAATTGTGGGTGTAGAAGAAACCCAGATTGTCGTTCGGGATTACAATAAAAGAAGCAGATCGCTAAGAATATGGAAGAAAACGGCAAGGGATGGAGTTAGTGACTTGTTGATGTCGCATCATCTTGGCCTTAAACTTATATTTGACGGTTGTGAGTAAAATCCAAGCATAGTATAGCATTTCATATTCTAGCACGTGTAACGAGTGCGCGGGCCTTGACTTGGCGATGAACTGGTGCTGTCTGTTGTGTATATTATGGGGAAATATAAAAACCAGAGGTGGGTGCACCAAAGATCAAAAACTGTCAATTTTTCAGAAACGCTTTTGTTGGGCTTGTTGTATAATGAGGTTGAAGAAAGGAGTTGGGTGGACATGGCCTAACACAAGATGAACCGCTAAATCATGGAAAATTGCTAACTAATGTTCACCGGATGCGCAGAGGCATCACACAAGATAATTCATGTCCAATTTGCCAACAAGGTAGGAAATCTTTAATTCATTTCTTTTGAGATTGCCCTAGTGTGAAATTTATTTGGAATGTTTTTCTATATTCCTGTTTCTGTTGCTAATACCTTTGCTATGAACTGGAAGGAGTGGCTTCATGCTCACCTTCATTGTTCTAGTTATGTGGAATCCAGTATGATCACCATATGTCTCGTAAGGGATACACATGACTGAAAAAAGAGTTGGTTAGTACAAGTGTCAAAAAAAAATTATTTGTAAGTGTTCGCCATTGCCTAATAATGTAAAATTGATAGAGTTTTTCTAGTACACAGTCTCAAACCATGCCAGAGGAGATTGACAAGGCAATGCTTTGGATCAAAGGACGTCAAACCAAACAGAGGACATTTAAACATGATGCGATTAAGGACACATCTAGTAAAATCGTATGTACCTTATACTTATGTGCCTTTTGTCTCTAGCTCTTTGCACTGGTCCAATGGGCGATACAAATATATATAAGAATATATATGGATTAACAATAATACAGATCAATATAAAATGGTGACATTAAATAGAATGAGCTGCTTTTTGGCCACTGACTTTCAAAATCATATGTATATGAAGACATGTATATATAGATAACTATAGTTTATAAACGGGTAGCTATAGTTGGATCGACACATGTTTATGAATGGTTAAATAGAATCATTTTCATTTTGGCCACTGTGACTTTGAAAACCATATGTATATGAAGACATGTATTAATAGATAACTATAGTTTATAAAAGGGTAGCTATAGTTAGATCTGTACATGTTTATGAATGGTGAAATTATATTTTAATTCCTTTACATTGCATATGGTAGGAAACACTGAAGCAGAAGGAACGCAGTGGAGAACTGACTCTTTTTGGAAGTGACGATATGTTGCCATTAGCTTTGGAGACTTCGGAGCACCCTAGAAGAGTTAGAGGTGTGGGGGATTATGTAAACCCAACTGATTACTTCCACCTCCCAAAACGCCGAAAGGAGAGCGTCCAATAGTCGGTGAGACAAAGCGTAAGGAAGATATTTGAAGAAGATAAACAGAAGTTGGAGGAAGAGTTAAAGGAAAAGATATTGGCTGAAGAGATGGAAAAGATCATGGCAGCTAAAAGGGTATATTAGGGTTCTAGGATTGAACAATTGGAAGCAAAAATTAATGAAACCGTGCATGAGGTGGCAGTTCCTCATGTTGGTGAAGGCGAAGTTGAGCAAATGAGCACATATCCGGCCAAACAAGTTGTTCTAAAACCAGCCCTAAGGATGCTACTAAACTCGACAACCTTATGGAACAAGGAGCAATGACAAAAGTCTTGGATTTTATAGAGAGAAATGTGGTGCAAAAAAGCAGAAGAAGAAGACCCGAAAGGTTTCAAAGTCCAAGATTGATGAAGCACCAACTCAAGAAATTGAAGATAAAGCCAAGGAAAAGAGGAAAGGGTTGCTGCAGTGAACAATGATATAGAGGAAATAGAATCAGTAGATTTGACCAGCATAGAGAAATGAAGGAAGTTATATTTATTTTTATGAATGATTTTTCATATTGTTCTAGTTGCACGTATGTGATGATAAATTATAACTTACTAATTATAACTTGTTGGCATAGGTAAATCCTACTGAGAAGGAATGCAAGTGGGCATTGGGTGATATTGGCCATATTGTTGTTATTGCAACGGTGATGACAGGTGAAG
This sequence comes from Rosa multiflora, assembly GCA_002564525.1. NCBI lineage: Eukaryota > Viridiplantae > Streptophyta > Magnoliopsida > Rosales > Rosaceae > Rosa > Rosa multiflora. The sequence continues at coordinate 113,017 of BDJD01000692.1, forward strand.
GTCCATCTGCAACGTGTTATAGGACTCCATTAGGAGATGAAAGAGAAAAAATTTCAAACAGTATTCGAACTTAGGCCGACTCCTAACTTCAGTACCCGACTATGCAAAACTATCACTTTGGTACCCCAAGTTTGAAGCCCGACCCAAGAACGGTATACGTCGTTATTAACGGTGTTAAGTCTTGTGCCACCTAGCACATTTTGAGGGATATTTTGGTCACTCCGTGTTTTAACCCAGATTTTTTTTTATTATTATTTTTTGAATACATTGCAACTTTGTTTCTCTCTCTCAAACTGATCCGAAAGAAGAGAGAAATCGAAATTAGGAATCCATTTCAATTTCAGTTTCTAAGGTTTGGATTTTCGGTTTTGTGGACTAAAGAGAAACGATGTCTTCGACGACCACCAACAAAGCCAGACCGGCGTATGTCCAACAAGCCCTGCAGAGCAATGTGAAGCAGGTGTTCATCAAGGTCAGCGATCTCAGGCCCGGATCAGTGTCTCAGCACCTCCCCCATACCCAAATCTCCGAGTCCCTCACTGTTTACCTCTCTCTCTCTCTCTCTTCTTCTCCAGTGTAGAGTCCTTGCACTCGTCAATCTCCTCCGTTATCTGAGAAGAGCTTTCATCAATTTCCCTAAAAAAACAAATCGTGACTTCAAAATTCGCAGCGGAATCAAAATCAAATAGTTTCTTCAACGCCTAATTCAAACTGACCTGATCGACTTGAGCATGTCCTCCATTTCTGCTTGAACTTGTTGCGAAATCTCTACAGGAATCTTGAGTGAATCAATTTTGGATCTGATTGTTTAGAATCAAAAACGATAGTAGAGGTAAGAGAGAAGTGGAACTTGCCTTAAAGGAGGGATGAGATCTGAGAGTCGGATTTCGGTGGAGGGGGAGAGAGGAGAGTCAGCTGAGCATCGAACTGAGGCGGTGAGGCAGCCATTTGGTCACTAATGTGTGTTTATGTGATACAAAGCTTTACCAGAATGAAAAAGGACTCACTCTCTCTCTCTCTCTCTCTCTCTCTCTGTGCAACAGGGTTTACGAATTTCACAGAGAAATTGATAAAGCCATGAAGGATTTGGTTGTGTATTGTGTTTATGAACTACGATTCCATGGTTGTTGGGATTTGTTGGGTTATGGTTTGAGTTAGTGGTTGTAGAGGAGGCGGAGGAAGTGGAGGAGTTGGTACCAGTGCTGTGATTTGGGTGGAATTCTTGAATTTGGGTTTGACTGAGAGAGTGAGAGTGAATTTGAGTTGAAATGACCCAATTACCCTTCAGGTATTGCCACGTGGCTGGACTCTTAACAATGTTATGGACGGTGTGTATCGTTCTTGGGTCGGGCTTCAAACTTGGGGTACCAAAGTGATAGTTTTGCATAGTCGGATACTGAAGTTAGGAGTCGGCCTAAGTTCGGGTACTGTTTGAAAATTTTTCTCGAGATGAAAATTTGTGTGTTTCTATCTATGCTGCTATTGAGGAGTAGGCTGTGATTCCATTTTCGATAAAGGATGAGTTCATGATAGTGAAGCAAGCTAGCTATGAGGAGCTCGGTCATGTGGCCGAAAAACCTGATCATTTATGATGAAAAAGTATAGATGTATACGATGATTATATTTTTACCTATATATATTGTGGTGATTCTAAGGTTAATTGTATTGTTTGCTTGATTTAGAAAGAAAAAAAACGAGTGGTAAAGCAAGTAGGGAGCAAAAAAGAAATTAGTTTAGCCCATATTTAGATGCTGAGTTTGACTTACAGTCACTACCATCTAGCTTGCCAGCCTCATTGAAGAAGTTATGTGAGTGGGAAAAAGAAGGATTTAAAGATGTAATGTTGGGTCAGTTGGGTTTAACTCAACATTTGCCCCCCCCCCCTACATAAGGACAAAGTGAGAAAAATGAAAAAAAAAAATTACTCTTCTTACCTCCCCAAATATAACATTCAATTAAAATTTTTTTTTCCGGAATTTCCTTATATTGCCATATAGTTTTATAATTTATCTTAAACAATTAAGTAAAAATAATCATTTCTATACATGACCCATTATTTAATACAAAAGTAAATTCAAAACAATCTGATTTGAAATTTTCTTAAACTAAATTAATTGAATATTATGATATAGTTATTACTCAATCTTCCAACACAAAACCCTTGAAATCCTTCTTTTAGCAAATTCAAAAGGATTCTAGCAACATATCAAGATCAAGAACCAACCCTCTGATTAATTTTGGTGGAGGAGAGACATACTCATAAGAGATAAATATCATGTGATTTTGATTCATTCTTCTTCTTATGGTTGAAGATAGAGATAAAAAGTAGAGTAACAGATTATTGTATCTCATGTTCAAGAGTGTTTTGGTAAAAATAAGGAGGTCTACCTATCTTTTCAAGTATTCTAAAAAGTAAATTAGAGGTGTACTAAGTATAGGAGGTCCAAATAGTAAGTTTGGAGGTCCAACTAGAACCACCCAAATTGAATATATAATAATAGTACGTGGGTCCAAGCAGGTCATGCTTACTCATCTTTTTATTTTATTTTATTTTTTATAAGGAGAATTCATTAAAACCAGGCAAAGCCCAACAAATAGGCCCATTAACAGATGAGGCCTGGAATATAAGAAAAGAAAGCCAGGTCCTCCCTCTCTACCCAAACAGGAAGGGAAATAGGAGGCCATCGGCTCAAAAGGAGGAGGAACTCCAGGAGTTCCAGTTACATTGTATGATCATGTGAACATGGCAAACCATCATTCTTGAGAACCAGAGTGAGAGACGATGGTGGCGAATCTGCCCATCTGCGAAGACCTAACGTCCGATACCAAGCTGCCTCCGATACCAAGCAAGGCAGCTTTGTGAGCCACTCGATTTGCTTCCTGGGGAATCCATTCCTAATAAACTTGATCAAATAAGCTTTTCCTTCATTTAATTTCTTCAATGATCAGGTGAGTTTTCCAATTCTTGCAAGTACCCTTAGAATTCAATTCCGAAATTAGATTGAGAAGTTAGATTGTACTCTAATGCATTTCACGTTCGAATCAGCAATCAGGTTCAATCCCAATAAGAGAGCTTGGGTTCCAGCCACATCCATAGAGCAGGAGCTGGACGATGAGGCCCCTTCCCCAATCAATGCCCCCTTATGATCTTGAATAACCACCCCCAGGCCACTAGAATTCGGTTCATGCCAGGACGCATCATAGTTCACTGCCGACATACCGGGAAGTGGGGGAATCCATATTGGAGTAGTAGCTGGTCTCCGTTTTGTTTTAAGGGTGGATGAGGCATCCCTGTATTCCAAAGCCGAATTGTTACTGAGGCTTATCACAAGACTTGGGGAGGGATGGCTGTGTTGGTAAACGAAGTTGCATATGGCTTTCCAGACCAGCAAGTGAAGCTAATTAAGGTGAGTACCCACTTCTTCTCTTCTACATTAATAAGAGTGCTGGTTATGTCGAATAGCCAACTATCTAGTGTAGAAATTCTATGTTTGTCAATTTTTAGACCCAATAAGGATCCAAACCAGACTAGATCAACCCATGAGCACAACAAGAGAGTGTGCTCAATGGTTTCCTCACTCTCACCACAGATTAGGCAGTTAGGGGACCCAAAAAATTTCCTTCTGTAGAGATTGAAGAAGGTAGGAATCTCTTTAGAGATTGAAGAAGGTAGGAATCGCTTTGTTCTAAGCTCTCCAGAGGAAATGTTTTATTTTTGGTAGAGTAGGAATATTCCAGATCATCTTCCAACATCTTGAGTCAATCCCATGAGAAGTACTACAACTCTCTGACCCAAAATTAGTAGCCAGCAACTAATGAATAAAGTGGTAGCCCGACTTCACATAATAGGTACTGTTCTTTGTTAAGTTCCACACAAACCTATCACAACCAATTCCCCTTCCAATTGGGATGGAGAGGATACGATTTATCTCTATAGGCTAAACAATGTGTATTATTCTGTCTAGCACCCATGAGCGGGAGTCTCTATCAATCAGTTCTTCAACCCTTATTGGGGCATCGCTAGGGATATCCCCAGTTGTGAGGATCGGACTCAACCTTGGGGTCTGGCTAGAAACAAGGGAGGGAAGCCAATAATCCGTCCATATGTTAATCGAACATCCAGTTACAACTTGCCAGCAACAGTTTTGGGTTATAAAATCCCTGGCTTCCCATAGGCTCGACCAACCCCGAGACGCTCTGTACCCTTTGGTGGCCTCTTTAAATCCACAATTGGGAAAATAACAAGCCTTAATGACCTTCGCCCATAAAGAATCAGGGTCTTGTATTAGACGCCAGGCTTGTTTTGCAATCAGGCAAGGTTAAAGTGATGAAGGTCCCTAAAACCCAATCCACCTTGTTCCTTCGGTTTTTCCCAGATGCTCCCAACTTTTCCAATGTAACTTGTTACCCTGCTCTATAGTTCCCTACCAGAAGTTTCCTAGTGCTGCATTAATGTCATCACAGATTCCTTTAGGAAATCTATAGCAAGTCATGGGGTACATAGGGACAGCCAAAGCAACCGATTTCACAAGGATCTCTTTCCCGGTTTTTTGTTTCCACCTATCAATCTTATTTACAATCCCCTCCTTTATGTAAACTAAAACCTCACACTTGGATCTTCCCCAGAAAGTGGGGAGTCCCAAATAAATCCCAGGATTAGCAGTAACTTCAATCTTGAACAGAGGCACATTAATCTCTGCATTTGGTCAGGGGTGTTAGGAGAAAAGTAGATGCTTGATTTCTCAAGGTTGATCATCTGACCTGAAGCCAAACAATATTCTTGGAGAATAAGAGATAGCTGCCAGCAATTCAGTAGAGTGGCCTTCATAAAAAAATACAAAATCATCCGCAAAAAAGAGGTGCAAGAGAGTAGGACAAGATCTAGCTAATTTGACTCCTGAAATAACCCCTTCTCTTATTGATTTTGAGAGTTTTAGAGAGAGGGCTTCACTGAGAATAAGGAAGAGGTACGGGGAGAGGGGGTCCCCTTGTCTCAGAACTTAGCTAGGTGAGAAAGATCCTCCCAGGTTTCCATTGAGGATAATACATAAGGAAACCGTAGTTACGCAAGCCATAATGAGGTTGAACCAACCCCTTGCAAACCCAAACTTAAGTAGGGCAGCCCTTAGGAAGTCCCATTCCACCCTATCATAAGTTTTGTTCATGTCTAACTTCAACCCAAACTTGTGATTGCCCCCTTCTCTTTTCAAACGAAGGTAATGGAAGGCTTCGTGGGCGACCATAATGTTGTCTTGGATTATTCTTTCTGGGACAAAGGCATTCTAGTTAGGAGAGATAATCTGGGATAGTAGTGGCTTAAGACGGTTTGCAAGTAATTTGGACAGGATCTTATAGGAATTGTTGCAAAGGCTAATTGGTCGGAATTGTGAGGTTTTTTCAAGGTTTGGAACTTCTGGAATGAGGACTATGTGGGTTTGGTTGATACTCTGGACACGAATTTACCCTGCTAGGAAGTCGCAAGAAGCCTCCCCTACGATCTCATTGACAATGCTCCAATATTTCTGATAAAAAAGCCCCGGGAAACCATCTGGACCAAGAGCTTTCAAAGCACCCAACTGAAATGCAGCAGTTTTTACCTCCTCAATAGTGAAGCGGGTTAAAAGTCCTTCATTCATCTCATCAGTGATTACCTCACTAATACCACCAAAAACATCTCCCTAAGGTCTTGACCCAGAACTTGTAAAAATCTTTTGTAATTGGTTTTCAAATTCAGCTCTAATTTGGGTTTCCCCCATGACCCATGAATTAGAGTCGTTTTGTATCTTCAGGATCCTATTCCTCTGCCGACAATGAATGGTAGAAAGATGGAAAAATCGGGAATTCGAATCTCCAGTCATAAGCCAATTAATTCGAGACCTTTGATGCCAATACTTCTCCTCCCTTAACCACAAAACCCCCAGTTTGTTGGTTAACTCCTGTATTTGTCCAAAGAGATGCAGGGATCATTTGCTTGTAAATCATCAAGTTCAAAAAGTACAGCCTTCATCTCGCTTCTGTTGCAGTTTGGGAATCGACATTTACTCCATTTCTTTAGGTTATCCCTGTAGGAAACTAGATTAGCGTTCCATTGAACTAAACTAGGGATATGGCCACGGGGCTGCCAACAATCCTTGATGATCTGGTGGGTATTTGCTTCTACCACCCAAGAGGCTTCAAATTTAAAGAAGACCTTATGCTTAGTTAAAGCACAATCCGAACTGAAGAAGATTGGGCAATGATCAGATCCTACCCTAGTTAGATGGGTAAGGCAGGTATTAGGCCAGCAAAGGAGTCAACAATCATTAATAAGGTTACGATCCAATCGTTCTTGCAAAGTAATCACCCCATCTTCCTGTCTTGCCCAAGTGAAACTTTGGCCTTGGAAGCCAGGGTCCAGAAGTGAGTTGGAGGAAATAAAATTCCTCAGAAAAGGTCTTCTGACCTCATTCCAATGAGAACCACCCTGCCTCTCGTGATGATTTACAATCTCATTAAGGTCCCTAATTATGAGCCAAGGAACATTATCATAATGTTTAACATTTGTGATGCCCCGAAAATTCGTATTTATTCTTCGAGGATTTTTCGGAATTTAATTAGTGGTAATTGGACGATTTCGTGGCTCGTGGATGGAGCGGAAGTGTTTCGGGCGAATAATTATTCAGGAAGCGTCATTTTAGGGGGGCGTAAAGGTTGACTTTTTATATGTTGGATTTCTCCAAAAACTTCCTTCACGAAAGTCGTAGAGCGCGTTAATATAAGTTTGTGGATATACGGAACGCATAAATCGGAGTTTGTATGAAGAAGTTATGGCTGTCGAAAAAAGTTTCCATTTTGGTATATATGGGATTTTTCCGGAAAAAAATATCAGATTTCCATTTTGGGAAACCTGTTCTTCTTTCTCTCTCCCCGAGCCCGCGTCTGCCCTCTCCCTTCACCGGCCGATTTCTTCACCGTCTGGCCACCAATTAACGAGATTCTTGAGGGGTTTTTTCTCGCCTTGCTCTCCTCTAGAGGTCTGTGGAAGCCATCGAGCGTGGGTCGAGCTGTGGTGGGCGCTGCAAGGCCGAGAAGTGGGCGACGGCGCTACGTTGAACCCAGATTGGAACTTCTGATTCCGGCCACCATAGCCGGTGTTTCTTGGGGGCTTTTGGAGCCCAGAGGACGTAGATGCTTCTCTCCAAGGTGGCTTGCAACGATTCAAAGTGTGGAGGTCAAATTTTGAAGATTGGGATTCTAGGGTTCATCGGAATTCAAAGCTTTCGAGGTACTTGCAGGCATGTGTTGAGCGGATTGCAGTGAATTGTGCTTGTCTTGGTTAGCGTGTGAAGACGCAGCTGGATTCAGAGGTGAGTAAGTCTCACGATATTTGTTATGAGCATAATTACCATGTTGTTTTAGAGTTATTAGGTTAACCATGACTATAGTTGGTATTAGTGGCATTCCTGAGTGGATGACTACGTGTGTGTATATATATATATATATATATATATGTATTGATGGCTTCATTGTGATGTGAACAATATTTGAAATGAGTTCATTATTGCTCGAGATTGGTGAAATTGTGTATTGAGTTGTGATTGTAGAATATCATGTGTTGAGATACCATGGGTCTAATATGACCGTCTTAATTAAGATTTAAGATATGGTAAAGCTTGTGTAGGAATATCTGTGTGATGAATCGATAACATCAGTGTGATGAATCTTTGTGATGATTGTCATGTAAAGCTTGTCTAGGAATATCTGTGTGGTGAATCGATGACATCAGTGTGATGAATCTTTGTGATGATTGTCATGTAAAGCTTGTGTAAGAATATCTGTGTAATGAATCGATGAAATCTGTGATATAATCGCTATCTGTGTGATGATCGGCGAAATCTGTGTGATGATCGCTATCTGTGTGATGACCGGCGAATCTATGTGATGATCAGTAGGACGATGGCTATCTGTGTGATGATTGGTGAAATCTGTGTGATGATCAGTGTGATGACTACTCTGTAGTAGAGTTGAATTGTTATTAAGTTAACAATAATCGAGAGGACTGCTGTGATGGTCGGAGCTACCTACGGATGTCAGAGTGTGGGTTTATGATGATTACTATGGTTTGAATTGCTTGTCTTAATGTGACGTCCTGAACTAAACTATATGCAGGGGTTATTATGAATTGTTTTGCCCATTTTGGAATTGTGATTGCCTTGTTTTTTTCTTGATTTTATTGATTAATCTTAAAGGCCATAGTGGTGACTATTGTGCTCTGTGTGAGGATAGGAAGGTGATTCATTGTTTTCACCTTGATGTCATGTTGATGACAAGGATTCTGATGGGAAGGAAATGAGTGTGATCTTTGTGACTCGTCGTTGTGCGTCAAGGAATTTCCAAACAATACTTGAGGAGGTTTTGTTTGACTGGAATTTGTGTAATTGAATGCTAGGTTGAGAATCTGAGCATAGAGTTTTAGTCACAAGTTGACCTACGTAAGCATGAGATGGAAGATTATGAAACAGATGGTTGTAGTTGTGAGTTATGTGTTTATCGTTGTTAGGTTGAGGTGACTTAAGAATGTGTTTCTGTTTTGTGGTTTTGAGTTTACTCATACAAGCTTTCATAAGTTTACTGGGTTTGTTGTGTGGCAACCTGGTGCACTATTCAATGGTGTAGGGGTTAATCCTCCAGGTTAGGATAATCGTGGCTGAAGCTGAGATCGCGTGCTTACAGCTAGCTATATGGTAAGAAGCAAATTTTGTGACTTTACCGTTGAAAAGACTTCCGTTGTAGTAGCTCTGCAATTTAATTCGTAAACTTGTGTAATAGTTGACTCTGCGGAGTGAGTTTGTATTGACATAGTGGGTTCAGGGCATCATTTGTACTTGGTTTAAAAGGAACAAGTTTTTTTTTTCAGGTATTCTGTACTGATGGCTGAACCATCATTCATATATAATTATGGGGTTATATATAGATTTTTATTTGTGTTTAAAAATCGGGGCGTGACAACATTGTACCAGTTTTCCTAAAAAGCAGCCTTGTCTTTCCCATAGGGAGGACCATACAACCAGGTGACACGAATGGGCCTATCAGAACTTGGAAGAAGTATCATTGTATCAATAAAGTTTTTGGAGAAGTCTGTAACTTCCACCTTAGAAGTGGGCTTCCACCAAAGACTTAACCCCCCAGTCGTGTTGACAGGGGAGACACAGTAGCCTTTGCTATACCCCAGCTGTCTTTGAATACGGTCAACATAGAAATTACTTTTATGTGTTTTAGATAAGAAAATGAAAGTAGGATCATGGGAGTGGGTTATCTCCCGAAGTGTTTGAACTGTCAAGGACGTACCCAAACCTTGACAGTTCTAAGAGATGCAATTCATTGGCCCCTTGCAGCTGCATTATGTTAGCTGTCACAGCCTGGAAGGGGGTTGGGTCCTCCATACCTATTATTGTGGGCACCTGCTCACTCAGACCTGATTTAACCGAGCATCAATGACCTCGGAGATCCCGACACCATTCTCTTCAAAGTATGGCTTTGTGGGGTGAATGTCATCACTCCCTGTAGAATTACCACCTCTTCCGCGTCCTCTGCGACCCCGTCCTCTCCCTCTTCCACCATTTGTGGATAAACGTAGCCCGGGGCTATAAGATACTTTGGTTCTTTTTTAGGCAAGTTTGATCGCTCCACCCTCCTCCTGGGTCTTCTGTGTTTTACGTTTCTTTTTCTTCGCAATGGTTTGTAGTGTACCCAACTCCGGTAGAGGGTCCTGTTGAGGATTGCTGGTTTCACTAAACTGAATCTCAGTTAGGGTGGCAGCAGGGGCTATAGGGCAGGTTGCCGTCATGCCATCAAAGTTATCCAATTTGGTAAGAACTGGGTAATGTGGATTTGCCAAATAGAACTCATTCTTGTTTTTGAAAGCCCACGATGGAATACATTCAGGATTAGCCCAAGGCCCATTGTTTAGGTTCAAGCCCCCTAACGCTCTAGTCACACACCCATTTCTGAAGAATGCTCCATGTGCATCTGGATCCCTCATGTGTGGTCCATGTAAGGGGATTCTTGGGCGTTGGAGCCACACAGGGGATAATGACTTATCCCTCAAGGACCAAGACGGGCCAGCCTTGCAGACTGCAGTAGGCGTGTCAACATCAGAGGTTGAATGGTGTGCCATGGTAGTACCATCACCATCAGAGGCGCCCATCTTTCAAGAATTCAAAAATTGGCCTGATCTTCCCTGCCCCTTCTCCCGGCCAAATATTCCAGTCGTCGGAATATAAGGAAATTCGGGAGGGTAACCAGATTGGGTGAAGACAGGCTTTTGTGGGGATTAAGCTATCAGCGAGTTGTCATAGCGAACTCCCAAAGAGACTAGGATTGGGTTAATTTGGTACCTGCAGGAAGAGATCATATGGCCTAGGCGTCCACACTTGAAGCAGAAGTTGCGGAGATTCTCATACTGAAGTAGAATTCTGGAGGAAGGGGATTTGTCCCTGGGAAGTTAGATGAAGGTTGCAAGTGGTTTTCTAGTATCGAAGTCCACTCTCAACCTCAGGTACCCTCTGTTGCCCAGGATGGCAGGATCCTCCACCTCTAATACTGACCCCAGTATCCTTCCTAGCTTCCTGCCATTGTTAACATTGATTTGTTGTAAAGGGATTCCATGAGCTTGAATCCAGAAGGTGGCTCTTTTTGTCTCAATGTCATCAACAGACTAATACCGGGGCCAATGCCAAATAGTAAAGCAATAGCCTTTAATATTCCAGGGACTATCCTCCAAAAGTTGGCAGCCAACTTCTCCGATCCGACTGTGAGGCAGAAAGTGTTTTTCTTGACCCTTACAATATGAATCTAGCCCAGTGACTTCCAAATTCCCATTAGGGTGGCCTTAACACCTCCCACCCCAGGCTCCTCATCAGCAATCAGGATCCCCAATAGGTTAATACCCTCTTCCAAATCCACAAAATCTGCATTATCTTCAAAACAAACAGACATAGCTTCGATAATCCCTTCATCCTCAAAGGGAGTTTCAAGCTGAGGTGAGGAAGAAGAAGCCATCTCCTTAGCTTTGTTTTAAGAGGAACAATAGAGATAGAGCTCTTAACAACACCACAGAAAGGGTGAAATCCTAACTCAGACGAGCAGGCAAATTGTAATAAAATATAGTTGATAACAGAAGGCACTAACTCTTTTGCAGGCTAAAAAACTAAGTGAAGAAAACTGAACAAGTTGGTAGCTGATATCCTTTCCTAGGGACAAGGCACTAACTCAACTTTACATATGCAACTTTTTAATTTTTATCACAAGACTTTGACATATATAACAATGTGAATTGAATATAATGTACCGCAGCCATTTTTTTCTTCTTTTCAAAGTATTTGATAACTGCAATTCTTCCTGTTCGTTTCATTTTCATGTATGGTATTGATAAGGTTATATAACTGAAAGAATTTGGGTTCTTTTATTCTGTTGGGAGCATTGTTTGTATTCATTCTGGTTATCCAAAGAAATCCTATAATTTCATGTATCATATTGATTAGGGATAGTGTAGACTGGGGAAATATACATATTGTTTAAATATTATGATTATTTTGGGAAAGCAATCAATGGAAGAATTTAGATTTGATTGTGCTTCTAACATTGTGTTCAGAAATTTTACGTGTGAAGATCATGTGTTTATATTTTGTATTGAAACTTCATTATTGTTTGCAATTTATTTATTTTATTTTATATTTTATTTTTTGCAGATAGGGCTGGCCAAATATCTATATGATAGTTTGTAGGTATAAGGCTCGATGTGTTGGCATGCCTATACAAAACACTGAAGAAGCCTACAAAGTTCATCAAAACTGATCTCGGAGAGTCACAGGTAATGCATCTGCATATGCATAGGATTGCAACATGTGTTGCAATCCCCGAGTCAGTAGTCAGTTTCTTTTGGAGTCCGATTTTGGAAAGTAGGTTTTAAAATCGTGGTGTTGATGTCCTAGGGAGGGCTTGTCTATTCCTAATTGATTTTCCTTAAGATTTGTTAGATTTCTTATATGGAAAGTTTCTTTTCTAAATAAAGGAGAATTAGGGTAGAATCTTTGTATGATTGAGTAGTTGCCGCTGGTCTATTATATAAGCATGAAAAATACACGGTCAAGGTGCAGAGACTATAGACGCAAGAATTTTTGATAGAGTCTTGCATGAGTTTTGCATGTTTGTTTGAAATTGAGTCCTCACAAAGAGTCAAACACTTGGTCCATGTATAAGTGTTATTGATTGTGTCTTCATATACATAAACACTTTCTTGAGATCAGTAGAGAGACGGTGAAGAAAGAAGAGCAAGATTTGGTGATCATTCAAGTGAAGGAGTTCTGGAAGGAAGACAAATTTTGTGCTAGCTTTTGTCTAAACCTTATAGCCGAGCTAGTGCTATTCAAGTGTAAAAGAACATATCCTTTTGAATAAGATGATCATTATTTTGGGTTCTCAAGAGTAAGAGCCCCGCAGTGTTTTTAATCTCATATTTGAGGTTTTCAGTGCGTAACCAAAATCTGGTGTTTAGTTTGTTATTTTGGTTTCTGCTGCCCAGTAAGGATTGATCAGTGCACTGCAATCCCCATTCTCCAGAAAACACATTCTGTCCTTGAATTTTCACTTGGCCTCAGAGCAGGTTCTAAAGCTTTTTAGTTGATCTGTGGTCAAGGATGGAACGTGAACGTGACAGAGCCTCCAATTCTATAAATTGCCCGCCTTTATTTGATGGTGAAGACTATTCACAATGGAAGATTTTGATGAGGGCATTCCTCTACTCTCAGGATGAAAATATGTGGAATATAGTTGAGAATGGATGGGAACACGCCACCAAGGCCGAAGACTCAAAGAAAATAGAAAGGACATCTGCAAGAGTTCTTAAGCCTAGGAAGGAATGGACAGAAGAGGAGGTTCGGAATAGAAGTTGTGATTTCAAGGCACGGAATTCCTTATACACAGCCTTATCCAAGAAGGAGAGGGTGAGAATCAGCCATTGTGACATGGCTAAACAAGCATGGGATCTTCTTCAGGTCACTTATGAAGGAAATAAAAAGGTTAGAGGTCAGAAACTTCAGAGTCTTATCTTGGAGTTTGAGAACATGCAAATGGGGGAGGATGAATCAATAGATGACTTTCATGCTTGTCTTCTAAATGTGACAAGTCAGTGTCGCAGTCTTGGTGATCCTATTGAAGAGCATCGAATCGTCAAGAAAATTCTTAGGTCTCTTTCCTCAAAGTTTCAATCCAAACAGACAGCTATAGAGGAAGCTCAAGACCTGGACACCTATTCTCTCGACGAACTGATAGGTAATCTCAAAACCTTTGAGATGAGGATCAAGCCCGAGAAAAAGGTAAAAAAATATTGCTTTCTCTTCTGTTAAAAAGAAAGATGATGTTGATGATGAGTATGTGGATTTATCGTTGTTGACAAAAGAGTTCAAAAATTTTCTGAAAAACAAAAACTCCTTTGGAAACTCTTCAAAAAAATTTCCTACAAACCTAAATGCTTTGAGTGTGGTGGAATTGGACACCTTGCCCAATTGTGGCAATAAGAGGTATAATTTGCGTGGAAACAAGGCTCTAAAATCCACATGGAGTGATAGTGATGAAGGCTCTCAATCTGATGGTGAAGAGGTAAATCTTGCTCTTACTTCGTCTCTTGATATTGATTTATCTGATGATTATGACTTTGAAGATGATACTCTTGATGAAGAAACAAATGAAAAATGCAAGAAATTGTATAATGTCTCTAGGATTGTTCTTCGAGAAAATAATAAACTTGAAAAAGAAATCGAATCCTTAAGAGTGGAAAAGATAAAAATTGAGCAGAAATTTGAAGTTTCTTTGAGAGATTGGGAAGAAGAGCGTACTAACTTTGTTGATAAGATCAAAGTTTTGCAGGGTAATGCCAGGTTCTCAAGATTGGAACAAGGAACTTGATGAGCTTACTAACAAAATCAAAGTGTTGTAGGTTGAAATAAAAGCTCAATCCAATTTAAATGTTTCTTAAAATGAGAAATTGGAGAAATTGTAGGATGACTTATTGATGGTCAAGGAAAGCTTCAACAAGTTCTCTATAGGGTCTGAAAAGATCTCCAAGATGATGGGTTTTGGTAAAACTCATGGCAACAAAGAAGGATTATGATACAATGGTGAGACCTGCAAGCCTTTGTTAATTTAAGTATTATCTCAAATTAGTAGCTGTTATGTAACTGATTTATGTTTAAATTCAGCATGGAGTGGCTGTCCGATCAGGTCATCACTGAGCCCGACCCCTCCATCGAAATTTAGGAGTCAATGCAAGTGCACGTGCGAGTCTTTACTTCTACAACACTAGAGAGGATGTTGATGACTCTATCCATGCCCTAAATGACACAGTCAGATTCTTTAATTCTGTCAAGTAGTCTTCTAGTTAATCTTCAATTCCCAGCCAGTTGTAAATTTTGTATTAGTTAAGTTATTTGAGAATGATTACTCTTCAAAATATGGTTTCTTTAATTTTTTTTATGTACCATGGATATGTGGACAAAAAAATGCACAAATTTGTATGAAGTACGGCCGTAACTAAACCCACGAGTTCGGTCTGAGTGGAAAAATAAGTCTATTGAAAGCAAAGGCTTGGGGAGCTGAGGCCAGAAGAAACACAACTCTTCAAGTTTCATTGGTGTAGTAACTGTATTCAATTAACTTTTAAGAGGAATTCATCCTTTTGGGTTCTTAGGGCTGCAAATTTCTGATATCTTGATTTCAATATAGATTCATTTCTTGATCACGCTACACCTGGAAGCTAAATTGATCATAATTCAGTTCTGCACCATTTTTCACTTCACCACTTTGAGAATTATAACATAAAAAATAGTACGAGAGTTGGTCTGACTCTTTTTCTTATTTTTGTTTTTGTTTCTTCTCGATGTTCGTGCGGATACGTTTTTCTTTATATTTTATTCTAATGATTATTGTTATTCTTATTACTTTTGTTTTTGTTTTGTTTTTTGTTTTTGTTTTTTGGAATCATACAATAGTGAAAGAACAATTCTCAGGTTCACCCCTTGGGGTGAAGCAGCATATTCACCATCTCTTATGATTAATGCATAATAATTTTTTAATTTTCTAATCCAACCATTCAAGTTGTATAATGTAATACAAAGATTAGTTATGTAAAAAATCAATCAAATTGAAGACCTTTTAATTATTCATTTATATGAAATACATGGACGGTTCATCATAATAGCAGTAAGTGTTGTTAGAACCGTCCATTTATTTGATTCAATTAGATAATTAAACGATTTCTGATTCGATTGATTTTTTACAGAGATGATCTTTAAATGCTAATTTAAGATATGAACGGTTGGATTATAAATTTATTAAGTAAAAGTGAGTTAATCGATAACAGGGGTGAATATGCTTGTTCACCCAGGGGTGAACCTAAGAATTGTTCATAGTGAAAAGGGGGCGCGGTTAGAATACAACGGCTGTAAGTTACAGTTTAGAGTTAAGCCGTAACTTTAGACTTTTGTTAAAATTGGTATTGGGTTGGTATTTTCAGCGAAATTTCCATGGAGTCAAGCTGAATAGTGATCAGACTTTAAAAAACCGGAGACTTTAGACTTTTTCTTGGAAGACGAGTTAGTCAGTCATCTGCTGGAATCATCTTCATATACCATCCAATCATTATTCTAGCTAGCCACTTCAATACTGCATCCACATATATCAGAAAATTAAACACCATTTCATTCTGTGTCCAGAAAAAAACTAGTACTACCTCAGAAATGCAGCAAACTCTCATTTCTTCCTTTTGCTTCATCTTGCTGGCTTTCTCCTCCAAAGTCCTTGGTGAAAAACCGAGGTGTGGGAAACATGGCCCAGCTATCAAATTCCCTTTTAGCTTCAAAGGTAGCCAGCACCCAGAAAATTCTGGGTATCCTGGCTTTCTTGTATCCTGCAATGAAAAGCAGGAAACCATTCTTGAGCTGCCAATCCCAGTTAAATTCGCAATCGAAACCATAGACTATAAAGCTCAGAAAATTCAGCTATATGACCCAGAAAATTGCTTGCTGGTGAAGCTATTGAATGTCCACAACATGTCAATCTTTCCCTTCCACTACTCAAAAGACCAAATGACTGATATTACCTTATTCAATTGTTCTTCTGCTGAAATAAATCCAGTGCCCTGCTTTAAAGGCCCTGGCTACCAAATCTATTGGGTTCCGTCATTCAGTAGCATTGAGTACTTGCCCCTCATGTCTTGTACAAAGATGCGTAATCTTTCACTAGTTCCATATGGCGACAGCTCGTATGCAAGTCCAAGTCCAAATCTTTATTTGGAATGGTCTGAACCAAATTGCAGACCGTGTGAAGCAAATGGCACGATATGTGCATTGAAGAAGAATGGCACCACTAGTACTGAAATTGAATGCCTTCCCAGGAAGAAAAAAGGTACAGGGTAACATACGTATATAAATTTTGCTATATATATGTTACAGATTCCAAGAATATTTGCACATGATGATTATTCATGCATTCATAAAATGAGATACATATTAGCATATATATGCACATAAGAGTTCATTCTCAGCAAGCATATTTGCACATGATGTCTTGATACAAAATTGAAAAATTTGCGCACATAATGTATCACAGGAAATATGGAGCTCAGTTAGTCCCACATTACTTTTCTGAAAGCCTTCATCTATAGTCCTTGCAATGTTACACCATTAGTTATGTCGTAGCAAACTAGCAATAGCTCACAACTCAAATACTTAATTTGACAAGTATGGTCTGATTTTTCTATCATCCTTTTACAGGTTCAAAACCAAAGTTAGTACCCACTGGTGAGTTTTCTAACAGGTTCTTTAATTTGTTTCATATCTCATATGCATTGTGGATATTTACTCAAGAGTATTAATTTGCAGGTGCATCCCTGGGTTCATTTGTACTCATACTACTTGCTGCTGCAACTTATCATGTCTATAGTTCTGACAGAAAAGAAAAACAGAATCAATTAAAAATTGAAATTTTTTTAGAGGATTACAGAGCTCTCAAACCAAGCAGATACTCTTATGCAGATATCAAGAGGATTACAGATCAGTTCAAGGACAAATTAGGCCAAGGAGCCTATGGAACTGTTTATAAGGGAAAACTTTCTTCTGAATGTTTTGTTGCTGTCAAAGTCCTCAATAGTACCAAGGGGGATGGGGAAGAGTTTGTAAATGAAGTGGGAACAATGGGTCATATCCACCATGTCAATGTGGTTCGCTTGGTTGGATTCTGTGCTGATGGGTTTAGACGAGCTCTTGTTTATGACTTCTTACCTAATGGTTCACTGCAAGATTTCATTTCATCAGCAGACAATAACAATTCTTTCCTTGGTTGGGATAAGTTGCAAGATATTGCTCTAGGCATAGCCAAAGGAATTGAATATCTACACCAAGGATGCGATCAACGAATCCTCCATTTCGATATCAAACCCCACAATGTTTTGCTTGACCATAACTTCACCCCAAAGATTTCTGATTTTGGTTTGGCCAAGTTATGTTCCAAGGATCAGAGTATAGTGTCAATGACTACAGCTAGGGGAACGATGGGGTACATTGCACCTGAAGTGTTCTCCAGAAACTTTGGAAATGTATCCTATAAGTCAGATGTGTATAGTTATGGAATGGTACTGCTCGAGATGGTAGGAGGAAGAAAGAACATCAGTTCAACCACAGAGAACACAACTGAAGTTTACTACCCAGAATGGATCTATAATCTACTGGAAGAAGGTGAAGACCTTCGAATCCATGTTGGCGAAGAAGGAGATGCTAAAATTGCAAAGAGACTTGCGATTGTAGGTCTCTGGTGCATCCAATGGCACCCGGTAGATCGTCCTTCTATGAAAGGGGTGGTTCAGATGTTGGAAGGAGGAGAAAACTTAACTATGCCTCCAAATCCTTTTTCCTCTCAAGGTCCTACAGGAACAAGTGCAAGTACACCTGCCAGAAGATTAAACCTTCAACTGGAAGCAATTGCCGAGTTAGAGTAATATGTATATATTTTATACTGTATGCACACTTTGCATGTAAAT